>CM039722.1:50871541-51080070 GCA_022539455.1 Dendrobium nobile | reverse complement strand
TGGTCTATCCTCCTCCCTTATTTCCCCTCTACCCAATGTCCACCACCGGTCATCCCCCACCACCAATCACCACCTCCTAACTTCACCATCCAAGCTCAATCTCCCCAAAGCCGCCCCTCCCATTCATCCCGCCGACCATCCCATTAACCGCCGGCCTCCACCTCATCCACCAATCCGCTCCTGTTAATTGCCAGCTCCTTTGCGGCCCCCTCATGTATTTTCAAATTTGAAATTTGAAAATTTTGATGAGTGAAAGTTTCCAAATTTGTCCGGTGCCAAATTAAGAAAGTTTCAATGAGGTTTCAATTTCAAATTTAAATTGAAATGGATTTGAAATTTTTCTTCATTAATTTGTTGGAGCCAATTAGGAAGCCCATTACTCTCTCCCCAAACCTCCTCCCCCCTTCACCATGCCGCCGGCCCCCTCTTGATGGCCCCCCTCTTTAATGCCTCATTAAAGCTCCTAATTGCATGTCTTTGAAATTCAAATTTCAGAATTTTTCCCTCCACTTCTACTCAAAATCTGAGAATAATTTTGGTATGGAGATTATAACATATTTTCTTCATCCCATTTAGTTCTCTCCTAACCCTAGCCTCTTCCTCTCTCCCACCGCCATCTCTCTCCCTCTCCCTCTCTAGGTCTTTCTCTCTTTACATGATAATGACGCATGGCCTCTCCAGCGTTTGATTCCTACTTTGCATTCGACGGTCAAGGCGTAGTGGATATTCTCAAATCTCCGTCGTCGGCGTGATTCCAGTCATTGACGGATCCCTAGAAGTTTCTTCCTCCCGTAGCAATTGTTGAAGAGGACTAACGAAAGGTACGTGGTGAATCACGACGTCTCTCCGAGAAGGTGATCTTCTTCCTTGACTCACTTACTTTCAAATTCTAATTACTTTGTTGAGAGTTTGTTCATGCAAGAGATTGTGTCTACTTGTTGCCATCCACTAGCAAGTGTAGGTTTGTTACTTCTTTGCTGTTATATCTCATTGTTATGTCTTGGTTAAGTTGGCATGCAATGTTTTAATTTTCCTAAGTGTTTTGATTGTGCTTAGTCTCTTGCGTAGCTTAGCCTAAACGGAATTGACCATCTTTGAGTTTTACTTTGTTGTTTTAATCGAATAACGAAAATCTGAAATTGTTCTTAAACTAATTTTGTGCAACTTCCTACTTCGCATGTAGTCCTGCATCACTACCATTAAAAATGTCATTACCATTCACTTGACACTTGAAAAAATCACCTAACATGGCGTGCTCAAGTTGAAGGTTATCTTGATGGTTCCATTGCTTGCAGGCAACATTTTTTCTAACCCTCTATACTCTACTTGGATGTTGGTAGATCAAGAATTGATTGCTACCTTGTTATCTACCATAACTGCACATTTATTAACCTATATCTTAAATTTATAAATGATTGCAGTCAACTAATCATTCTTGCTCATTACATTTTTGTGAAGAATCAATTTATGCAATAATATCTTTCTAAAATAAAATTGAAGGTGGACAACTATGGATTCCTCCCTTGATTATGAGTATATTATTCTATAACTCTCAATGGTCTCCACTGTTGAACCTATGAGCCTGGTGAAATTACTAAGATTTTGAAAATCATAGACATTGTTGGTTGTGAAAATTAAGCGAATGAATTTATGTGTATAAATCTCTTTTTGTTTAAGCCAACATTTTAGGCAAATTAGAAGACGAAAACCAGATGATACTGGACACACACTAGATGGTAATTACAAAAGCGTGATCAACCACTATTGAAGAAAGAAAGCCATTAAAGAAAAGAAATCCGCTAAAGCAATAAAACTTATAATTTTAGTTTTTATTTTTATTTTAAGTTTTCTTGTAATTATACGTGGTATATGATTTGCTAAACAAACAAGCACACATAAATAAGAGTAAATATGTTAAAAAATATGATTAGTTAATTAAAACATTGATTTGTTGCAAAATTGTACTGCACGATTTGGATTGCATTGTACAATATGTGTGACATGCTGGTAATTTTGAAAATTCAAGTGTTAATTAACAAAAAATATGCATAAATTTTTTGTAAAATTAATCGTATTGTCCGACCCAAGTTAGGCCATGCAATCAATTATATTCAAATATAAACCCGTCATTATCTGCTCTCTTCTTAAATAGATAAATTCAAATTTGAACAGATCGTACTGCATGATTATCTATGAGATTTACCTATTTAGGATACGATAATCCATGACAATAATTAAAAATCAAATTAAAAAAAATCATACTATATGAATCACATAGTACAATTCGAATAAATAGAGAGCATATTGAGCTAATTGTACTGTATGTTTTATGTCATATCGTTTGATCGAATAGCAGAGTATAGTTTTTACGGTTTTAAGATGATTATACTACTTGTATTTGATGCGGGCATCGGCACGAAAATCTGGCGCATCTATCACAGGAGGCGTCGTAAATCGACGGCTCTAATTTAAGTTGTCATTTATGAATTATTTTCTGCATTTTAGTTTCTATTTTACTCCTAGGTTAATTTATTTGAGTGTTGTGGCCCAAGGGGCATTTTTGTAATTTTCTATTTTCTCATGTTATGGCCTATAAATAAGGGCCTTAAGCTATTGTAATGGATGGTGGATTGATATGAAAAAATTTTGTGTTCCACACTTTGTTCTTGGGAGAGAATGAGAGTGAGATTCCTATGGGAAGGAATCAAAGTTGTCACCAGCCGCAGGATGGGTCCGGGCTCGTGACGTGAAGTCCCTTGGAGAAGGGCAATCGGATCACCCGTCAGTCTTCGGAAGAGTCCAAGGCTCGCGGTTTTGATTTTTATCTTTCGTTTTATCTTTGTTTTGATTTCTTCCTTCTTATCCCTCCCCGTCATCGTTTTCATCTTCTTCCTCCTCCATCAACCTCACGGACCAAACATGCATAACAAGCTCCAACAAAATTTCCCCATAGCCGCCGGCCACCTTCCCCCATTAGCTCCTCCACCGCCGGGGCCACCCTTGTTTGCCTCCATGAATGAGGAGTCCATACCACCATAATGCTTACCTAAAGAGTTCAAATAATTTAGGAAATTATTTTCATCATTTGAAATTCAAATTTTGAATTTCAAATATTTTCCTAAATTAAAAAGCTATTTTAGGAATGAGTCTCATTCATGACATAATTCAAATTTAATTTGGGTGATTTAATTTTAGGGCGGTTTTCAAAATTCAAATCCAACTAATTCGAAATTTGAATTCCTTCCTAATTCATCATTCAAAATTTGGAAAGTTACTAAATGAATTTTATTTGAATTTCAAATTCAAATAGGATATATTCAAACACTTTCCTAAATTTTAAAGCCTTAAATTAAGCACCCAAAATCATCTCCCCAATCTCCTCCTCTATCATTAACCACCGGCCTCCCTCTTTAATAAATCCCTTGGATTTATTTTTCTAATCCTTTTTTCCCCATTTGGGATTTAGAATAGGATATATTTTCTAACAGCCAAGCCACATCTTTGGAAATAATTCCAAATCCTGAGATTCTCCTTTGGCCGAAACCTCAAGATCCCACTACTGTTAATTCCTTTCCAAACCCAGCTTTCCTTTTCTTTGGAATTAAATCACGATTTTCTCTCTTGCCAGCCGAATTTTCAAAACCTAAGGCCTTTAATTCTTTCCAAAACAGAGAGTGAAATTAGGAAATAACTCCATAATTCTCTCTACATCCCGTCAGTTCCCCTTACGGGATTTTTCGTTTCCTAAAGTCTACTCAGATTCTATTGTTTCTCTTTGGGAAAAGTTTGGAAATTCAACCTGCTGCTTGCCGAATATTCCAAAGCTCCTCTCACTAATTCCCTTCCACTAAATCCTCTCCAAATTCCACCCAACATTGAGTCCTCTTCTTTCTAAAACTACAGCCAGAAATTTTAGCCATTGCCCATGCAAACCCAGCCATTGCACGGACAACTGCAGTTTGGAAGTTCAAAACTGCTGTCCATCAGTCATCCCCTAAATTATCCTCCCCGTTCTACATCAGTATTGTTTCAGGTTGATTGTAGATCAAGCATACTATTCTATTAATCGATATTTTTAGGGTTTCTATGGGAGCCATATTATGTATATATGATATCTAAGAAACTTGAACTCATGTGAAGGAGTTCTCAGGTGTTTTGAGAGTTTTGAGAGAGAGTTTTCACAAATTTGCTAGTGATTTTTAGAGGATTATGAGACGAGAGATGTGAGAAGCTTGTGATGAATTTCTAGAGAGAGTTATTGAAATTTGTTTCGGGCGTTTAAATGGTTGGTTTCCAAGCATATTTTTATAGTCATCTGTGTTGAAGCCAAAGGTCTTGGTGGAGAGCTTTATGGAGTCTTGTTGTAAAGGTTTTGAAGATCTCGCAAAGGTCTTGTGTACCTTATGAATTTAGTTGGAGCAACTAAGGATTTTGGGCTTTTCGAGGGGAAGAGCGGTGTAAGGCTTTCTCTATTACTCTGGGATGGAGAGAGGCTTCTATGTCTTGTTAGGAGCAGAAGGAGAGAGTAATAGTGGAAATCCCACGTAGAGGACTTGGGAGTGGACATAGCCCCTTAGGTCAGACCACGATAAATCAGTTTGTTCATTTTTATTTGTGTTTATCTTCTGCATTTTATTTATTTACACTATTTCATATGTGGCTATATGTTTAATCGAGATATTGTTGATGGAATACTAATTGAAAATTATTAAAATTTTCTTGGATATTTGTTTGGTTATGACAAATTATTTTTTCTTTTAAACTTGCCAAATAACTTTGAAAGTACTTTTTTGAAAGAATAAATAAGAATATTTTTCTATCATTTTGGTGTATAATTAATTTTTTTCTATATTTGTTCTTAAGAAAATAGCCTTATTTACACTATTTGACAAAAAAAAAAAGAAAATGATGTTTTTTAGGTGTATAATTATATTTTTTTAAAAGATATATCAATTCACCCCCTCTTGAGTTTTCCGTACACTTTCATCCACTCCATTTATCAAACATTTAAAATTGCTATTAGGACTAATCTCTAGCCATTAATTTTAGATGATTTATATTCACTGCTTTGCAATGAGGAAATAAATTTGGCTAATGAAGCTGCATAAGAATTTAAAGTCGCGTAGATTTCAGAACCCTTTGTGGTGCTTATAATAAGCCATGGTAGAGCTACCAATTGGCCATTTTTCGTTTGATTGTTTAGAGGGTGTAACCCTATTTCTTTTGGTCCTCAAGGGCGTCACTCATCTTTCATGCAGTGAGGAGGATAGAACAATACACAAGGATTTGAGTGTCATATTTGTGACAAACTGGGTTATTCGTCTTTTAAATGTTGACATCACAAAAAAATTGAACTACATCAACAAAGCTACTTCTCAGGCCTTTATTGTAGATGCCCCAATTCAGCCCAATGATTGGTATTTTGACTCAGGTGCTAAATCCCATATCGCCTTTGATTACAAGCTGCTAATTGAATTGCAAATCTATCTTGGAAATCAGTACGTTGTGGTTAGGAATGGATAATCTCTTTCAATTCTCAGTATTGTCTAAGGCCGCCTTTCTACTCACCATAAGCTTCTCTTATCCACACATCTTCATGTTCTAAAAGTTTCCCACAATCTTATGTCTGTTCATCATCTTATTTTCGACTACTCATATTTAATTTCCTTCAATGCAAAAAGCTATTATGTTAAGGATCATAAGATCAATCGAATAATTCTCTCAGGATATTGCCATGACAGGCTTTGTCCTATTTGTCTTCATTCTCAATCATCTCGGGACTTCAGCCATGTTGCTTTAACCTCTACTATCAACTCCACTACCACTTTGCACGGCTGTTTAGTTCATTCTCATCCTGTTGTTATATCTAGTATAGATAAACAAGATTCTACCATATGTATTTCTCTATCTATTTCTCCATGTAATTCATGTCAATTAGTTAAAAAATCATAGAAAATTTTGCGCTCTATCTACATCAAGATGTTTTTCTTTTTTTGAGGTTGTTCATTTAGATGTATGTGATACTTCCTCTGTTACTTCTTTTAATGGATATTATGTTTTTTTTTATTGATGTCTGTTCTATGAAAAGAACTCTGAAATGCTCTCCAAATTTACCCAATTTAAAGAAATGATCTAACGACAATTCAATGCTTCACTCTCAAAATCTTTCGTTTAGATTGTGGTGATGAGTATTCCAACACATTGTTTCAAAACCTCTTGGGCTCAATTAGGCATTCTCCATCAGTATAGCTATTCCTATACATGAACAAAATGATGTAGCTGAATGAAAGCACCATCACTTAATCGAGATTGTTTGTGCACTCTTATTACAAGCTCATTGGTGTTTTGTATTTGGATTGATGTCATTCTGAATGCAGATTGATGCCACTCTCACTCTCATTGCAGTATATCTAATCAATCAAATTCCTTCTTTAACAATAACCTTATTTTCCTCATATCAATTGTTATTCAATAAAACACTTTAGTATTCCCATCTAAAAATTTTGAATGACTTTCCCTGTAAATTTACACTGAAATCCTTTCGTTGTGTCTTACACCATAAAATTTTATTTCTCATGTACCACTCCATAAAATTATGTTTACCTGTGCTGATTCAGAGATCACTTCCGCCTTAAATTCCATAGCCATTTCAACATCTTCTGCATATGTTTCTTTGCTCACTCTTGTACCATCTACAAGCACAATCTATACAATTGCCACTAATTTATCTCATGCTTCACCATTTGACTATCAGATTCCTTAGCTAATCTATCACATTACTCACGCTCCAGATACTTCTTCAGCTGCTTCTTCACCATTCTCATAATCTTCACCCACTCCCTTCATTCCAATCAAGATGTCTTGCACCCTCCACCTCATGGTGACGAGACTTCAAATCGGCAACATGAAATCAAAAAACATTTTCATATTAGCTCTCAACTGCAGTTAAATATGCTCATTGATAGTTTGCCATTTGAAGAATTTCGTCCACTTCAATCTCCAAGTAGCTTGGTCTTATTACTACTATCTACATATCAAAATATTTTAGGTTGTAAGAGGATCTATAAATTCAAACATACTATTGATGGGTCGGTTGCCAAATACAAAGTTTGACTGTCCAATATATGTCTGATCCATACCGCTTATTTTATAATCATAACAGAAACTTTATTTACTTTTTAATACATATCAATGAAATATTATTGACGGTAAACGACTCTTCTACTATCAACAATTTGCTTACAAATTTTTAGTGGCATTTTAAATTACGTAATTTTGGAGTTATATCCCAACTCTTGGGTATACACACTATACTATGCAAACTTCCCACGGACATGGACTACATCAAACACAATATGATGTTGAATTGTTTCATCCCTTGATTATGAAAAAAATGTAAGTTGGTTATGCACCTTTCTCTCTCAAGCTTCCTATTTGTGAAAGATTTTATTATGTTCTTGCAAATCCCGAGCTATATGTTAGACCGGTCCAGGCGGGACCGGTTCACGGGCGGAAATCGCGAACAGGCGGAGAACGAGCGGCCCGTCCGCCCCCGTAGAGCCGTTTAGGAAGTTTTTTTGAGCGTTTTGAGAGGGAAATTTGAACGTAGGGACTGTTTAGGGAATTCCTTTTGATTTGTATGCATTAAATAGTAGATTTTCCTAGGGTTTGATCATCTTGAATTTGGCTGAAATTTGAGATCTCTTAGATTTAGGTTTTCTTTGGGCTCTAGCGGCGTCTAGAGATTTGGGAGAGATCGATCCTCCTCTCGAATTGAGGATCAATTGTATCTTTGCTGTTTTCTTTTTTCTTCTAGTGAAATACAAGCTTCTACTTGTGTTTTTCTCTACGTTTTCCCTGTTTCATGCTGTTTTTTTTTTGCTGTAAACAGCAGATTACTGCTGTTTTCCTGCTGTGGACAGCAGTTTTGCTGTTGAATGTTCGCCGATTTTGTTTAGGTTACTTGTGAACGCAAGTACTTCCTATCAAATTGGTATCAGAGCATCGTCGTGGGACTTGTGGCGGCTGAAAATCAGGAATTTCAGCGGGTTTTTGGAGGGATTCAAAGGGAGATTTCCGATTTCTCGCGGAAGATAAGATGGCCGGAAAGAAGGTGGAAGTTTTGGAAGGCGAGTTCGGACAACTAAAGACAAAACTGGAGGGAAAGTTCCTGGAAATCTCCACCAACAATGACAGGTTGGAAGGGAGGTTCGCGGCGATGGAAGAGATGATGAAGAAATTACTTGAGATGAAGACTAATCCGACGGCGTCGGAAGCAAGAGAGACTGTCGGCGACCATGGCGTAGGAGGAAATCCGAACCCGCTTCGGGGGAGGAGGAATCCGGCAGTAGAGATCTTTGAGGGAGAGGACGACATGCCACCTCTAGAGCCACTTTCTAGAGAGGAGATGAGCATGGGAAATGATCGTCGAGGTGCTGATTTTTAGCGTCGAGGTACTGATTTTCAGCGTCGAGGTGCTGATTTTGAAGGCAGGAGGGGGGAATATGAGGGAAGTGCAAATTTTGGCGAAAGAAGAGAAGAATATCAGCGTCGAGGTGCTGAATTTCAGCGTCGAGGTGCTAATTTTGAAAGGGGAAGAGGGAAATATAACGACGGATTCGGATACCAATGCTGGAGGGAGGACCGGGACGCTTGGGGAGCACCTCATCTTCGAGGAATGGGAGGTTATGGAGAGTACCGGGGTAACGGAAGGGATCCGAAGGTGAGGAAGTTGAAGATGCCCATCTTTGAGGGCGAAGATGGCTATGGTTGGATCTATAAGGTGGAGCGTTACTTCGCTGTCAACAGGCTGATAGATGATGAGAAGCTGACGGCGGCAGGATTGTGTCTGGAAGGGAAGGCGTTGGCATGATATCAGTGGCGAGACAGGAGGGAGCCTATCCGGAGCTGGAGAGAGTTCAAGGATTGTTTATTAGAGCGTTTCCGAGCCGATGGGGGAGGAGACTTCTATGAACAATTGTTTGCTTTGACGCAGGAGGGGACCGTGGCCGATTACCGGGATAGATTTGAGTACCTGGCAAGCAGATTGGATCACATTTCTGAGTCTGCCTTAGAAGGGAACTTCATGAAGGGGCTGAAACCAGAGATCCGAACAGCAGTTAGGGTACTGGAGCCGAGGAACCTGGGAAAGGCTATGGAGCTGGCGCAGTTGGTAGAAGATCAGAAGAAAGCAGAAAGAGGGGCTCGAGGAAACTGCTCAGGAGGCTCTTACAAGACGACAACCACTCTTCTAGCACCCAAGGGGCCTGCATCAGGCAACAGTAATGAGACTACCCGGGAGAAGCCAGTAGGAGGAGGGAGTGGGGAAAATTTCAAAAGACTGACGGAGAAGGAGATGCAGGATAAGAGGACAAAGGGGTTGTGCTTCAGATGCGATGAGAAGTACATGCCAGGGCATAGGTGCAAGGACCGAACTCTTCAGGTTCTCCTTGTCTGTGAAGATGAGGAAGACGAGGAGGGAGGTGGGAGCAGATCTGAAGAGGAAAAGTTGCACTTGGATGTGGCAGAAGTCTCTCTGAACTCTGTAGTGGGATTCACTCCGAGTCACACTATGAAAGTGAAAGGAGAGATAGCTGACCGTGAGGTGGTGGTGCTAATTGATAGTGGGGCTACCCACAATTTCATTTCCACTCAGGTCGTCAACCAACTGGGAGTGAAATTGGTGGACACCGGTTGTTATGGGGTGATGATGGGTACAGGGAAGGTGGAGAAAGGCCAGGGAATCTGTAAAGCAGAGGTGTTGACCATCTAGGGGATTCAAGTAAGGGAGGACTTTCTCCCACTAGAGTTGGGAAGCACTGATGTCATCCTGGGGATGAAGTGGTTACAAACCTTGGGGGAAACAAAGGACAATTGGGGAGCACTCACGATGGAATTAATGGTGGATGGGAGAAAGATGGTTATAAGGGGAGATGCAGGGCTATCCAAAGCCACGAAATCACTTAAGACCATGGTTAGGGACAAACAAGAGGTGGGGGAAGATTATTTGGTGGGACTACACAAGCTGGATGTGATCAGGATGGAGGAGGAAGGAGATGTTTCTCTTTCCATGCAGCCCTTAGTTCAGCAATACAGTGAGGATTTTCAGTCACCTCAAGGATGGCCACCTCCGCGGGAACACGAGCATATTTCCACCTTGAGGACAAGGTGGATCTTTGGGAGGGGAGTATTGTTAGACCGGTCCAGGCGGGACCGGTTCACGGGCGGAAATCGCGAACAGGCGGAGAATCCGCCTCTGGCGGAGAACGAGCGGCCCGTCCGCCCCCGTAGAGCCGTTTAGGAAGTTTTTTTGAGTGTTTTGAGAGGGAAATTTGAACGTAGGGACTGTTTAGGGAATTCCTTTTGATTTGTATGCATTAAATAGTAGATTTTCCTAGGGTTTGATCATCTTGAATTTGGCTGAAATTTGAGATCTCTTAGATTTAGGTTTTCTTTGGGCTCTAGCGGCGTCTAGAGATTTGGGAGAGATCGATCCTCCTCTCGAATTGAGGATCAATTGTATCTTTGCTGTTTTCTTTTTTCTTCTTGTGAAATACAAGCTTCTACTTATGTTTTTCTCTATGTTTTCCTGTTTCCTGCTGTTTTTTTTCTGCTGTAAACAGCAGATTACTGCTGTTTTCCTGCTGTGGACAGCAGTTTTGCTGTTGAATGTTCGCCGATTTTGGTTAGGTTACTTGCGAACGCAAGTACTTCCTATCACTATATCACCACATTGTTGGCTTGCTGCACAATCTTGCAATCACTAAACCCGGTATCTTATTTGCTGTAAACAAAATGTGCAAACATGTGCTTAACCCTCTTAATGGTCATTTTCATATTCTGTGTTGAATCCTTAGGTTACAATAATGGAATACCATGCTTCCCATCACTTAAGGCTCTGTTCAACTTCATGCTTTCTCAAATTCCGATTGGGCTCGTGATACATTGGATAGGAAAGTTATGAATGCTTACAGTGCGAGTTGCACACTAGTTTCTTGGCGTTTCAAGAAACAATCAATTGTTGCCCGTTCGACTGTAGAAGCTGAATATCATGCCCTTGCATGGTTGGTCATTAAAAGAGTTTGGGTTTTCTGTCGCTCAACTGACATCTCTCTTTTGTGATAATATTTCCACTTTAGCACTTGCTAACAATCCTCCTTTTTATGCTTATATCTAGTATAATGAATTTAATAATTACTTATTTCGAGATTACATTAAGTTGCAAGAATTGTTATTCATCACATTGCATCCTAAGATCAAGTTGTTGATATCTTTATCAAAGTAAATCCAAGCTTACGGTTTTGTTCTCTCAGAGATGAGCTAATGATTCGTCGGAATCCTTAGCTTCGGGGGGAGGTGATAATGAAATAAAGTTTTGTTGTATGTGTCTTTGTCCGCTACTTCTTTGTTGCAGTTTTGATGCAACAAATGCTTGCCTTTAATCTCTATCAACAGAATTGATCTCAACTATACATCTGTAACCGCTTCTGTAGCTATAATGCTTTTGGTTTCAGGGATTTGCATTTAGTACTTATCGTTACATTGATAGAGTAATAAAGTATCTTTCCCGTCATCTTATTATATCAAATTATCTCTAATTTCTTTGTTATCAATTTGAAGTCAGGTAGTAGGCAGCTTGCTTAAAATATTTAGTAATATTATTTTCTTTTGTGATGATATAGTGTTGGGAGACAGGTGAATTTTATGCAAGCACAGAGAGGAAAAAATAGACAATAAAAAAGATTGGCGACTAAAACACAAGATATATATTCACCAAATTGATGGTTATTTCATATGAATGTCATTGTAGATTTCACTATAATTTATTTTGGAGAAAATACAATTCAAATTTCTCTTATAAGATATTAGATGTTCCCCTTTAGCTGTAAAGGAAAAAATTATGGCAACCAAAAAGTATGTTAACATTCCCAAACTCTTCATCTTAATCATAAACCCCTTGCAACTAAGTTTTCTTATCACATTTTCTATATATGACAAAATTTATGCTCCACAACATAATAGATATGAACAAAAAAAAGGGGGGAAGAGGAATGGTATAGCAAATCGTAGGAAGTTAGAGATAAGGATTTATTATGATTAGAAATTAATCATTGTGCATCTAAACATATTAATTTTATTATATTGATCTAAGCAAGATTTAATTTCAAGACATTAATATTATTTTTAATCAACTGAATTAGATGTTGATCATTATTTTTATAATTTAAGAAATTACTTAAGATTATAAAAATAAAATAATATTTATAATTAAAAAATTATCCTAATTTATAACATAAGCACTCCTAACTTTTTCAGTTTCCCATAAGCTATAACCCCTTTCTCCCCCCTTCCGCCCTGTCCAAAATCTTAAAACCTTGACTCTTAAGACCTAATAACAAAGATGTGAGGAAATCACAATGGATCTTTGTTGGGGTAAGAAATTGACAGAACCAGTGATATGTGAAGGAGCTTGTAATAGAAGTAACGACACATAATAAAAGAAAGTTCTTAAATCCCATGAATCTGAATATTCATGATTTTTTGACACAAGTGTAAGATTTACTTGCCCCTAAAGCATGATTTAACCAAAATTTTGACTAAATCTCAATTAAATATTGACAAGTATAAGAAATTGACACTGGAAGTGCAATTTTTTTATGTTATATGGTTGCAAGAAAATTCTTTTATGACTTATTTTTTATCTTATTGAATTTGCGTTGAATAGTTGGGTTCCAATTCTAAATTTATTGAATTTCTTATTGTTTTTGTAAAATTATTTATCAATATGAGAAGTCAAGTACTCGTTTGAATTTTTAGCTTGTTCGACTAATCTAGGCAAGCCAAGTACATGCCAAGCATGATTATAAACAAATCAAGTGCAAACATACATGTGAAAGCTCAGCTTGAGCTTTAACCCAACTTGAACTTGTAGGATGATCAAGTCAAGTTCAATCCATGATACAGTCGGCTTGGCTCGATTATTACCCTAGTTTTAAGGCACACTTAATTGTATAAGGTATATGTAGTGTCTAAATTTGTGTCATCGCATATCAATATTATTTCAATGGATTTAACATATACATGCTAAATTGTCATAGTGTATAGTACATCAATTTTTATGCACATGCCAACATAGGTATGCCTACTGATGAAGTATAAGGAACTTATGCCTGTGTTCTATCTCCTTATTATTTTAGGGATTGTGTTTTTGAAAATGTTAAGTGATTAGAAAAAGGAGAGCTTATAGATTTGACGTTTATCATATTAAGTGTGCTTAAAAATTTCAAAATATAATCATTTTGAGATTGTTTTTAGTGTTAATTAATTTATCACTAGTTAACATGTACAATGGATTTAACATATACAAGCTAAATTTCCCTAGAATATAGTCTATATCAATTTTTGTGTACATCACAACATAAATTGGTATGCCTTCTGATGAAGTACAAGGAACTTTTGCCTAACTTTCTATCTCCGTATTATTTTAGGGATTGTGTTTTTGAAAGTTTGAAGTGATTAGAAAAAGGAGTACTTATAGATTTCACCTCTCTCATATTAAGTGCGCTTATAATTTTCAAAATATAAACATTTTGAGATTGTTTTAAGTGTTAATTAATTTATCACCAATTATTATCATCCAAAAAAATTCTTTTTCTTATCCAAGTTCTTCATTTCAAACCATTTTGATAAATTATTCCTTTAATTTATTGATCTCAAAATTGGTTTCTCCGAGAGTCATTGCATCATTCGCATATAAAAATAAGCTGATTCAACTTTTATCAATACTTTATATAATAGTGATTTGCATAGTATTTGATGAAGTTAATTTGATGCATGACCCCATCAAAATTTTGATATTTGCATGAGTAGGACCTTATCTTGATCAAATACGTATTAGGTAAAGTTGTCCATCACCAAAACCACTAGTGGGAATTAACAAGGAAGCCATGTAATCAGCCTAGCACTGAAAGCACAAAGGGAATGAAATAAAGGAACTAAGAGTCGAAGAGTTGAAGCCACCTAAATAATACAAAACCTCAGTCAGGTTTTAAAGAAGGCCATGAGCTAGACACTCCTACTCCATTGCTCAAATATTTGTTTAATCTTAGATGACCAACTAGTTTTAAATTTTCATTTACGCAACTTATAAGCTACAATAACCTTTGCCACCAAAGTAGTAATAGAGAAGCAATTTTCATTGAACATTCTTTCATTCCTCTCATTTCAAATAACATGTGTACTGAGTAGGAAGACCCGTTTTTTGTGGCATTGTGTATAAGAGAAGAAAAGGAATTCTAGACTTGTTATAAAGTAGGTTTGGAAAAAAAAAGTGCATTCTGAAGCAGATTTTTAATCAACCACATAGAGAATGGGCAACAAAAAAACAAATGCGAGTGGGATTTAGTGCACTTTTTGCAAAAAGGCACAATAATTGTGAACCCATAGGCCGTGACTGAAGATTATAATAAGTCGTTTTTAAACCATTGATGTAAGCCATCCAACATAATATAACATGTTTAACAAAGTTGCCTTTGAATCATAATTCATTATGCCACTCTACCTTACCCTTAATCTTGAAAATGACGTCTACATTGCACTTCATGAAATCCACACTCTAAGAACGATAGTAGGAATATCATTGAAACAATAATGATTAGCTATGATCAAGGACAATGGCAGAGCTTCGATAACTTCTTGAAGCATGGTGTCAAGAAAAGCATTTTAAGCTCGTTAAAGATAGAAAAGCAGCTTGGGCCTAAGATTTCCGCCAGTGACTTGCCCTTACACTAAGGATCAAAATATAAAGAAAAGAGACATTCATCTCCTACACACTAGTTCAATTTATGCTATAAAAGAAGATTATCATTCTTAAGATCTTTGCGTCCATTTTATTGTGGTGTATTTATGTCTATTGATTCATGAATAATGTTTTCCTTTTGAAACACGTTTATAAATTGATTAAAGTGATATTTTGTATTATGTGATATAATTTTTTTAGTTTTTACTTGAATTTCATTTTGAATATTGGAATAAAAGTTATGTATAATGCTGCAAATATTAATTTTTTGTTTAATCAAGAATATCCATGCGACGACAACAACAACAACAACATCAAGCCTTTATCCCACTACGTGGGGTCGGCTACATGAATCCTTTTTCTCCATTGTGTCCTATTAAAAGTCAAATTCTCGTTTAAATCTAATAAAGAAAGGTCATTCCTAATATTTTCTAACCAAGTCTTTTTAGATCTACCCCTACCTTTCTTAACATAAGTCAAATCTAATACCTCTACTCTCCTAACCGGGTCATCAGAAGGCCGCCGTTTTATGGGACCAAAGTCCAAACCATCTAAGGCGACTCTCTCTAATCTTATCTTCTACTGGAGCTACTCCAACCTTTTCACGTATATGCTCATTTCGCATCCTATCTCTAAGGGTAAAGCCACTCATCCACCTGAGCATCCTCATCTCTGCCACACTTAACTTAGTATTATGCTTCTCTTTTAATGGCCAACATTCGGCACCATAAAGCATTGCAGATCTCACTACCATCTTATAGAATTTTCCCTTAAGGGGTACATTTCTATCACATAGCAAGCCCGATGCATTCCTCCACTTCAACCATCCAACTTGAATTCTGCTGATAATATTCCCATTTATTTCACCATCACTCTGAACAACAGATCCAAGATATCTAAAACGTGTACTCTTATTAATGACTTGATCGCTCAAAGTCACAATCCCCTCACTAGATCTATTACTACTAAAATTACACTCCATATATTCCGTTTTAGATCTACTCAAGCGAAAACCTTTAGACTCTAAGGTTGACCTCCATAATTCAAGTTTACCTTCAACTCCATCTCTAGTCTTATCAACAAGAAGAATCATCAGCAAAAAACATACACCAAGGTACATCCTCTTGCAAATGTCTAGTGAGAACATCCATGACTAAAGCAAAAATATATGGGCTTAAGGCTGATCCTTGATGTAACCCAACCGAAATAGGGAAATACTTGGTCAAAACACCTTGTGTTTGAACAAAAGTAATAACTCCTACATACATATCTTTAATGATTTGAATATAAGCATTATTGACTCCTTTCTTTTCAAGAACTCTCCCTAGCACTTCTCTTGGAACTTTATCATATGCTTTTTCAAAATCAATAAATATCATATGTAGATCCTCCTTATTTATTCTATATTTCTCCATCAAACCTCTTAATAAATGTATGGCTTCCATAGTCGACCTACCCGGCATGAATCCAAATTGATTTTGAGAAACATTAATATCACGCCGCAACCTATGCTCCATAACTCGCTCCTATAGTTTTAAAGTATGACACATTAACTTAATACCTCTATAATTCGTACAATCTTGTGCATCACCTTTATTCTTAAAAATAGGAATTAACACACTCATTCTCCACTCATCTGACATCTTTTTAGTCTTCAAAATAGTATTAAAAAGTTTAGTAAGCCAAAAAATTCCTTCATCTCTTAAGCATTTCCACACCTCTATTGGAATATAATCAGGTCCAACAGCTTTTCCACCATTCATTTTCTTTAAAGCCTCTTTAACTTCAGTTTTACTAATATGCCGATAAAAATAGAAATCTTTATTTTCATTTAAAGTGCTAAGGTCACTATAGTCAATCTTATTTTCACAATCTTCATTAAAAAATTTAGCAAAATATCTCATCCACCTTTGTTGAATATCATCTTCTAAGAAAAGTATTTTTTGATTTTCATCCTTAATACACTTCACTTGAACTAAATCCTTACTACTATCTGTTTGTTTGGCTAACTTATACATATATCTTTCTCATTCATTAGTATCTAATCTATTATATAAATCACTAAAAGCTAATATTTTTGCATCGCATATTACTTTCTTATAATCCTTACGAGTCACTTTATATATTTCCCAATTATCAGATTTTTTAAAATTAAACTAATTTTTATAGCAAATCTTTTTATTTTTAATCTTTTCTTGCACATTTGAATTCCACCACCAATTATTTTTACTATTAGGAGCTTTTCCCTTTGATACTCTAAGCACATCTTTTGTAATATTCTTAATATTACTAGTCACTTTTTCCCATATAACATTAGCATCCTCATGCACAGACAAGATCTTAAGATCTAAAATCTTACTCTCAAAAATATTTTTGTTAATATTCTTTAAATTCCCCCCATCTAATCCTAGAAAATTGTTTTACTTTATTTTTTTTATGCCCATTTATCTTAAAGTCCAAAACTAATAATCGATGTTCGGTACATAAATTTTCACTCGGAATAATTTTGCAATCTTTGCAATCTAAATGATTTAATTTTCTAATAAGAAAATAGTCAATCTAGGTTATACTATATCCATATGAGATATTCATTCCTTTTCTTAAATAAGGTATTAACAATTGAAAAATCATAAGCTAAATAAAAATATAATATGATCTTGCCACCTTCATTCGTCGTTTCAAATTCATGGCCATAATAAATGCTTTTAAAATCTACCTCTCTACCAACATGTCCATTTAAATCTCCTCCAATAAAAACTCTTTCTTTAAGATGTATCTTTTGTATTAATTCTTCTAAGTCAATTCAAAATTTTAATTTAGAACTCATATCCAAACCTATTTGAGGAGCATAAACACTTATAATATTAACAATCTTATTATCAACAACAATCTTTAAAGTTATAATTCTATCTCCAATCCTATTAATTTTTATAACATTATCCTTTAAATTCTTATCTATAATAACACCTGCACCATTTCTAGTACGACTCCTACCCGAATACCAAAGTTTAAATCCTAAACTATCAATTTTCTTAGCCTTCTTTTCAACCCATTTAGTTTCCTGAATGCACAAAGTATTTAACTTCTTATAAATCATAATATATATTAATTCCATTAATTTTCCTGTAATGGAACTTATATTTCAAGTTCCTATCCTAATTTTAGTTTCATGGATTAGCTTCTTTGCCCACATCCGTCCTTGATGTGGGAACCCTTGCCTATTTAACACTGCACCCGGGCGCCGGTGCAGCGGCCCTTGCACACTTGTCACTGTATTCAGGCCATACAGCGCGTCGTTTCAAGGGGACGCCCTAGCATTAACATAAATTCTTAAATGATTCATGTCATTATTGCTTGACAAGTTTTACGCTGGCTGTCGACTACCTAACGCAACCCTCCACTTTTCTCATCCAGGACTTGGGACATGGCAACGACAGTGTTATATATATGAGTTCTAAATTATTAATCCATGCGACTCTAGTATAATTATTAATTAGGATACAAATCATTGAACTAGTAAAATATTCGGGGTGGTGCGTGGACCCTATATATAAATGGATTAATTCAAATGAGTGATAGATTCTTTTATTATCGATATATAAGGTACACGGGTATGCTTGCTAACCCATAGTCTTTACAATGAAATTCTTTGATATCTAGATCTATGAAATGAGAAGGAAACATCATTTTTAGAACTAAGAAGGATGGATTTCTGGGATGAAAATGATGAAGCCATATGTGATTTTTTTTGACAAACTAAGAAATGATTAGGACAAGTTACTACAGATTTTATTTGAAGAACCCGCTTTTCCAAGAATTCTGGGGCTCAAGCATTACATCCCTTTTGATCAGATTAGAGAGAGCATATCTTCCAAGGTATTCTTCCCTTACAAGAATCTGAGCGCTTATCTGATCATATTCAGGCTTTAGTCCTGCAAGGAAGTTACAAACATGTTCTTTTTCAATGAAAATTTTGAAAATAGCTGCTTCTTTTGGGCTCTTGCCATATAGATTTTTCAGTACTAGGCAACTTTTCTCACTATTTTACCTCCCTATTCAGTTCCACTTATCTTCACTTTGATTTCATATATTTGTACTAGTCACGAGCTTTTGATCGAGTGCAACAGATTGAGTCCCAAATCTTCTTATCAGTAGCCAAACATATAAGTGTTACTAATGGATGGATCCATTGAACCCCAAATTCAGAACTTGATCAAAGGTTAGCTTAGGCTTCGTTTGAGACGGCTTTCTTTCTGCTTCTTAAAGCAGCTTTATAGTAAAAAATTCTTTATGAAACTGTAAGAAATTATGACGTTAGATCTCATTTCTTTGGTTCTATCGTTAGAAGATGAAGTCTTCCTGTACCTTTTCAATATATTCGTACAAATTATGACCACTCCAGATAGTTTTCCCATTCAGTAAAAGTCTACAAGCGCCTCACATTCAGCCGGTTCTTCACTTGATCTGAGTTTGGGTTCGTTAGCTGGATGGCCCGATGTTGCCATTATGATGGAATAGCAGCGGGCCTTTTGGCTCATGAGAACAATAGGGATGCGTCTGTAACTTCGAACAATAAAAGGCGTAGGGGAGGAAGGTAAGAATCTTTATGGTTCTGATATAACGTGCAAGAAGTATAGAGAAGATGTTAAGAAATAGAAGCCACTAAATTTTAGTCTCTTTTCATTCCAAGTAATGGGCACATGAAGCCATACATAAAGTATTTCCTAGGAAAATGAAAAATGTGTCTTCCTTATAAAAATAGAAGAATATATACCATTTTTCAACATTATTTTCCTGGCTTTTCTGAGGGACGTTTAGGACATACAACACATACACAACATTCGAATCCAAAACTTTTTAGTTAATAGTCAAAGCGTCCAACCAACATATCATGATGAGCTGTGTATTATTTTCCTAACTTAATAGAACAAAAAACCTTCCTAATATAGATACAAGCTCCTTCCTAATGTATTTACAAGCAGTGGGCATAATTTTATTCAATTTAAAGCATTCCTAGGACAATCGTACTACATTTGTTGCTGTGATTCCCATGTCTTCCAACAATAATAATTGAAATAACTATCATCCGTTAACAAGAATTGAAATATCCTGTATTCACCTCATATGTTTCCTACTCTTGTGGGCAAAATGGTGCGCCGGTCTACAACCTAAATGATTTAGGATTCATTTGGGATAGCTTTCTTAATGCTTTTGAAAATAGTGTTTTGGTTAAAAAATTTTTTGAATTAGAATTTTTTGTTTTAAAAAAATATTTTAGAAAATATTGAGAAAGCTTCCCCAAACGAAGTCTTATACTGCTTTTTAAAGCAGTTTTATAGTACAAAAATTTTAATCTTTGTACTAGAAAGTTGATTTAAAAATTAGTAAGAAAGCCAAGCATTAATTGTTGGTGATATATTTTTTCTAGTGAATGTGATCTATAATTTAGTTGGGTAGATAATGTATTATTCCCTGTATGAAAAATTATCATTGTTTTAGGCAGGTTCGAACATGATGAGGACTGGGTAGAATGACTACGTTGTTTTTGGTGTCGTACCTGTCTATATTGCTTATCCATTTGGCATAGTAACTAATTTTTGCTAGATACGCTTTAGCTTCACGCTGATCTTCTATGAAAGTCTTCTCTTTGATATTTCGATATTCAGGTTATAAATTATGCCCTCATCTTTGTATAAAAGCTGAAATTCCTTTTTTTAATTATAGAAGTTTTAAGTTCAACCAAAAGTTTTTGAAGTAATATTCGTATTGTCTACTCTAAATTTCTGGAACAATTATTATGTCCTCCGACCGGACGCAGAGGAACGTCTGGTCGGAGGCCAAATCCCGCCAAAAAACGAGTTGTACCAAGCAAATACCGAGCAAAAATCAAACAATAACGAGGAATACCATCATCTGAAGACCCAATACCGAGTTATACCGAGAAATATCGAGTTATACAAAAGTTGTACCGAGTTTTTCCTAGAAAAACTCGGTACAACTTGGTATTTCTCGGTACAGCTCAGTATAACTCGGTATTGGTCTTCAAAGAACAGTATACCTCGATAATATCAAATAATACCTAGTTGTACCAAGCAAATACCGAGTTTTTTGGTGGGATTTTGCCTCCAACCGGACGTTCTGCCACCATCTAATTTTAAAATTTTGATTTCTCTCTCTCTTTATATATATATATATATATATATATATATATATATATAATTTTTTCCCGATGGATGAGAATTTGTTTCAATTGACGCCTGGACGAGTGATTTGATCTTTGATTTTTAGAATGTTAGAATTTTTATATATTTAATTGCTTATATGAAATGTGATTTGTAAGACTTCATTTCTGTTTATTTAAAGCTAATTAAAAAATGTCACATAGTCATACAGAATTATTAAGCCTTTTTATATGTATGTTTTGTTGTAAGGATGTAAAAACACTCTTAGTTTGAGCTGGATTGATTAATTGAGTTCAAGCTTAGAGTTCAAATTTAATTACACGAGTTCATCTCGAGTATGATTTAAATATTTATTATAATAAAATTATAAAAAGAATGATAAATTAAAAAGATAAATAATAAATTATTTTTATCATAAAATAAGATATAATTCTTTAAATATTTTTAATAATCTTAACTTTGATTGGGCTAATCACTTCCTATGGACGATTCAATTACTTATTTTATGATTTTATGTACTTTTTAAATCATTTATAATGTACATGGCATAAGTATATAAAGCAAATATTAGATAAATAACTAAATATATAATTAAAAATTATTTTATAAATAATTGAATTTCATCAGACAATATAAATAGTATTTAGGGAATTGTGTTAATTTTAAATAAGTTTCATGAATTATTTGTCTAGTCATATATGTTTGAATTATTAATAGTAAATTATTAATTCAATAAATGCTATCTACTCAATTCAGTAGCTTAAGACAATATTTGGGCCATAAAAAATGTAAAGAAAATGTTTAACTTGAGTTACTTAGAAGTTAAAAGGGCGAAAGGAATGATAAAAGGTGTTTCACTATTTTTCAAGAAATCTGCAAAGTTGTGAGGGGTAAATGCAAGGGCTGCAAAATATATCATGAAGTCTAAGAGATTATTTTCTTATGTGTTTTGGCAGGTTACTACTGTTGGTTGCTTCTGCTTATTTTGGATGTCTCTGTCACTATCTATTAAACTAATTATCTATTTTAGAGGAAGAAGCTTTCTCTTTTGGAAGACTCTTTATTAGGTGCCGAGTCAATTTTGGGTTACGGGAACCTGACCCTAAAACTGACCCGGTACTATTTGAGTTCGGGTCGATTTAACCCTTTTTTGCAAATGGGTTGATTTTTTGGACCCGAACCCGACTCGGAACTGCTCGACGTCAGCAGTGGGCTGACGGCCGGCGGAAGCGACTGACGCGAGACGCGCGCGACACGTAACTGGCGTGACAGGCGACACACGACGTGATGTTGGACACGACGCGACGCTGGCCTCGGGACGCAATGCAATGTGATGCAGCCGGGCAACTGGGTAGGCGGGCGCGGGGCAGGCGGGCGAGGGGTAGGCGGGGCAGATGGGGCAGGTGAGGCAGGGTAGTTCTGGGTAGACGAGTTTATGTGTCATTCCGTGTCATTTCAGGTCACTCCCGGGTTCCCAGGTCAACCCGAACCCGACCCGATTTTTCAAACGGGTTGATTTTCGAGGACCCGACCTACTTCTGGTTCGGGTCAGCCCAAACCCGAAATTTTCAGGTCGGGTTAGGATCGGGTTTTCGAATTGGGTCCAATATTGACACCCCTTCCGAAGCGCCGCGAAATTTATATGTTAAATATATCAAAGAGAGAGTTAAATACATTCTATGTAAATCCCCCTAAATTAAACGTAAATTTCCAGTTAACAAGGCCACAAATCTACAGTAAACTTGCAGGGAAAGAAAATTCATTCGTTACCAAGAAAAAAAGTGTGCGTAGTGTACAGCTTTCCTATCTCCTTCTTCAGCTTTCTTCTTCCTAAGCCCTCTTCTTGTTCATGTTGGAAACCAATTGCCTCATCTGAAACCTCCAGTATAAAAAATAAGCCAAACCGAAACCAACAAGAACCATCAACCATAATAAATCTCCTTCCTCTTCCCACTCAACCTCCTCAATTCTACTACGCAAATTGTCTCCCTCCTCTTCCTTCTCCGGCGACACCAGAACGTATGCCCTTTTCCCCTCTCTCACTGTCACCGCCTTAAATTTCTTCCCTTCCTCCACCTTCACTTCTCCCGTTATCGCCGCCTCCGCCCAACCGTCTCTACTCTGCAGCATCCTCACTCCCCTCCCGCCTGCAATCACCGCAGTCCCATCGGCCATCATCGCGACTCCCTGTGCCTCCAGTGCTGGAGTTCCATTCCTTCCGATGACCTCCTTCGCCGCTCCATTCTCCTCATCCACCTTAAAAACCCTACCCGTCTTCCCCTGAACGACGAGCAGAAACCCCTTCCTCACGTGCGCCACCCCAACCAATCCCTCGTCGCCGTAGATCGCCGATCTGGAGAAATCTGAGACGATGCCCTCCAAATCAACCCTCCAGATCACTCCAGTGTCCGATCCAGTGACGTAGACGAATCCGGTGGCGGGATCGAGACCGATGCCACCGGGGGAGGCGGCGAGGGAGGAAGAGAAGATGCGGCGATGGGGGCGAGGCGATCGGAGATCGTAAGCGGTGAGGGTGTTGGGATTGCGGATGGCGACGAGGAGGCGGCGGCGTCGGTTGTCGACGAAGATTGACGAGACGGAAGAGATGAGTTCATCGGAGACGATTGTCTCGGCGACCCCAGCGTCGGATATGGATGAAATGGTAGGGCCCGAAGAGTAGCCGACGACGAAGTGCTGGGCGGCGGGGTCCCAGGCGAAGCTCGCCGGGCGGAGAACGGTGGAGGGAATTGTTATGATGTGACGATGGGAGGCTAGGGTGGGGATCGATATGGAGGAGAGGAGGAAGATGAAAAGGTTGAAGAAGGAAGGAGACATAGCTGGTTTAGATGATTGCCTTCTGCTGTTAGGGTTTGAGATAGAATCGCGATCGTGCGGTCTTTCGATTTTGGATTGGATCTGAAACTACGTTTTCATGTCCGCCTGAGGTTTTGTTTGGTTAACCGGTATCTTTTGTAAAGGTAATTTTAAAAATATTTGTGGCCAGAATTAGGGGTGTCAATTTCGGGTCACAGGTCGGGTCTGGGTCGAACCCGGAATTGACCCGACACTATTCGGGTCAACCTGAACCCGACCCGTTTTTGCAAACGGGTCAATTTTTCGAACCCGAACTCGACCCGCTTCGGGTTCGGGTCAACCTGAACCCGACCTGCTGACACGACAACGCGGGTCTTCCACGCGCGTCGACGCGTCGGCCGAGCTCCAGCGCACAGCGTCGTCTACAAGGGTCTTCCACGCGCGACATTGTGTCGTCCATGCGGGTCTTTCACGTGCGTATACGCGTCGTGCCGCACATCGGTGCGAGTCAGGCTGGTCTGCAGCGGCAACTCGGTCGCAAGTAGCAGCGGCGCAGCCTTGTCGGCTTGTCGCGATCTCTGCAGTTCAGGCTCAGCGCGGCAGCGGCATTGCGATTTGCGGGGACAAACCGAGTTGACGGAAGCAATGCGATAGGGTTAACAGGCGAATTGAAGGACGCGAGTCAGACGGACGCGACACGAGGTAAGAGACAGAATTTCTGGTCAAATCGGGTTGATTTCGGGTTTCCGAGTTAACACGAACCCGACCAGATTTTACAAACGGGTTGAAATCCCGAACCCGACCCGATTCAGGTTCGGGTTGACCCGAACCCAAAATTTTCGAGCCAGGTTCGGGTCGGGTTTTCGGGTCGTGTCAAATATTGACACCCCTAGCTAGAATGGAGGTTTATAACTGAGAAGCACATTCAATTTTTTTTTTTAAATAATAACAAAACATTGTTTCCTAAAAAGCATTTTTATAAAATATCAGATTCAAACAACAATTGAAATTTCCCAAAAAAAAAAAACAACAATTGAAAATTATTTTTTAGGTTTCAAGACCAAAAAGATAAAATTATGCCGTTCCAAACTAGGCCTGAAGCTTCCTGACGAGAAATTATTACAATATAATGTGTACCTTTGTTATGTACTACTATATATCGGGTGACGTGATGCGTCTTGATTGATCTGCAAACAATTTAGTGACCGCATGTAATATTTTCTCCCTCCTCAGGGAGACATTTTTAAATACGGAGTCTGAGGAGTTACCAGTAGCAAATTTTACTCCGGTCTCAAATCAATGGCCACAACTTTTTTCTTAATTTTTCTCTTTTGTACACAGTATATAAAAGAGAAATAAAAAATCATGTGGCTCCATCCAATTGAAGTGCAGGCGAAATCCGGACTACGCACATAATAATTTTTCTTCCTTCCTCATGAGGGGTTCATGATTATTTGCTCATATTGACATCGTGGTAACATGTGATAATGATTCTAATCGCCGGTGTTATTTTTTATTTTATTAAGGTTATTTCAGTGCTACATGTATAAATAGTAAAATTTATTTGTTAATAAATCTTATAAATCTTAATATTTAATGTACCTGAGTATATATGTAAATCCTCAAAAATTTTATAACGGTGTTTTATGCATCATTTATCATGTACAAAAAATTGCAAAAGCAAAAGAAATTGAGAGAGAACAATCGATGTAACCCACAATAGAGGTAAAGCTTAAACCCGAGAGCTCATATATTTGAGGTTTTATGTATTCGTTGTCTGTGTAAATTTGTAATTAAATTTTCTCAAAGTAGGGGATCAGTGGATTGCCTTTACTCATATGTGATGTATTCTCAAAAAATTATCTTGATCAAGCACGAATCTCGAGGCAAAATCTAACCGGAAACTTCAAAAATTAAAATCAAGAGCATCCGAACTCTGATTTCAG
This sequence comes from Dendrobium nobile, assembly GCA_022539455.1. Classification (NCBI taxonomy): domain Eukaryota; kingdom Viridiplantae; phylum Streptophyta; class Magnoliopsida; order Asparagales; family Orchidaceae; genus Dendrobium; species Dendrobium nobile. Next base: position 51,054,331 of record CM039722.1, on the reverse strand, counting down.
CGAGCCTATAGTCAAACTGAGCGTCTCGGAAATGCGAACCCAACGACACCAAATTCGACCCAATCCGAGCCCAAATGGGTCCAAATCAAGGACCCGAAGCGCCGTTGGAAGGTTCAAACCGCAATTTGAGTTACCAAACGGTCTTTGATTTTAACGAGCTTATACTCAAATCGAGCGGCTCGACGAGACAAATCCAACGAGCCCAATATCTTCGAATTCCAACATCATTAAGGCCTCCAAATGTTCAACGAACGGTACACGATCGAAGGGTTCAATATCGGCCGTCCATTCAAACCACTCCCTATTCGCCCCTGATCTCACATCTATTTACAGCCATGCCACTCCAGAAAAATTATAAATAGAGCCATCATTCTTCACAAAGGGGACTCAAGTGAAGAGAGAGAAGAAGAAGAGAAAGGGGAAAGGGAGAATCATCTCCTTCTCAACCACTGCCGGAGCTCTTCCCGTTGCTCGAATACGCCGGAGCTCTGCCAGATTTTTGGGAAATGACAGGATTCTGCAAAACTTATTTTAATTGCTCCTATAATAGGGGGCAGAGTTCACTAGTTGGGAGATGAGGCCAGTGTTATCAGAGGTTGAATCAATCTTATTTTTGGGGTGGGCAAACACGTTAATGCATTATATAAAAATTTTAAATATAAAAAATAAAAAAATATATAAGCTAAAATTCTAATCAAAATTTTGTATTTTAAATTTGATTTATGAATAAAAAAATAATTACAAGCTTTGTATTCTATTTTGTATTTTTTTGATAATGTTACATAATGACTTCATTGGGAATAGAGTCAAATACTTCCTTTTTTTTCCTTAAAAAATTTTAAGTAAATTACTTCCTTCTCGATGTTTGGCACTAGACAGTAGGGTTATCAAAATAGATTTTTGGGTCAGGTTTAGGTCCAACCTGAAGTTGACTCGCCCTCCACTGCTCCAACCCGACCCTGAATCGATTGCACAACATGTTAAAAATTTGAACCCGGACTCGACCCGCCCCAAATCTCGGTCAACCTGACCCGACACAAGGACTCGGGTGAGCCCAGAGCGTGGGTTGAGCACAGTTGACTAGGAGTGGGAGTGGAACAATCTGTGGGTGCATGCTACAGGAAAATCACATGTTACCGGTGCCCAAAATCCGTCGGAAATTAGTATTATCGGTGGATTTTTGATGAATTTTTTCTGAAGGTAAAACACGCGTCGGAAAAGGAGTTCCAACGCAAAATATTCCGCCGGAAATATTTCCGGCGAAATAATTCCGCCGGTACAATTTCCGAAGTACTATTTTAAACTATGTTCTCGCATCATGCGATGTGGTCTCGCCTCACGTTGAACAAAGTCATTTGAGCGGGCGAGTGCCAGAGCAAGATGCAGGGAGCTGGCGCAGGTAGGAGTTGGTTCACGCAGACAGGGCGGTCACTTAGGATTAAGGAGTCTGGACGCGAACACAAAGCAGTCTTGGGTGTGGGAGTGAGGGCCTCGTTGTGAAGCCCTCACGTGGGTCATTTCCAGGTTAACGGGTTAACTCATACAAGATTTAATTTTTCAAACGGGTCAAGAATTAAAATCCGAACTTGCCCTGTTTGTTAAAGGGGTCAAGTCGAATTTGGATTTTTAGAGTAGGGTTCGGGTCTGATTTTTGGGTCTCGTCATAATTTAACACCCCTACTGGACAGTCATTGAGTCAGTCATCACCCTTTTTGCTCCATAATCCATACGATAGGGGATAGTTTGCATGGGCAGCGAAATGCGAAGAAAATGGAGCATTCAAAGGCAGAAAGTTTTTTGCCCATGAGTATTACATCAGATGAGATGGAGGCTTCGCATGCTCAATTGGTTAGGGTTTGAGAAAAAATTAGTAGTCGCTACATTTATGAAAAACCCTTCAAACTGTTGTAGCGCATTGGAGAAGGAAAATTTCATTTGTGGGATAAAATTATTTCTTTTGTATTAGAATAGGAGTCAAATGAATTTGTAATGACATTTTAATTTAAATGTCTTCAAATTAATTTATAAGTATATTTAATTATCATTTTCTTATTAATAGCATCCCCATAGGTCTTTTTTTGTAGTGCTTCATAGTTTAACATTCAATATTTTTTTAGACAATTATCAAATATATACTAGTCAATAATTGACATTTGATATTCTCTGGCCATCGATGTCAAACACTCTATCTTTTTGGTCACTTTATATTTCATTAGAAAACAACCAAATGAATTATCGCTCATTACTTGACTTTTGATTTTCTTTAGTGATTCTCACTTGACCATATCAAAGAACAATGTCCATAAATTAATAACCAATACTTGACGAGTATTTCACTACTCACATGGTCTCATCTTTTATCAGGTGAAAGACTATATCAACTACATACCATCGCTTGACTTCTAACATCCTATATATATCCATCGACTTCTAATAATTGCCAAAACAACCAATGTTTGTCATCTACGAACATTCGATACTTGCCTTTTACTTTGATGATCTCTCATTGTATTCTCTTATTAGGATAAAAATCAAGCTTATTACCCTGTTTCATTTGCCTTCTGACTTCTTCTATCAATTGTTACTTGATTCACCAATAGCGAACTTTTGACATATACTAACTACCTACACCAAGCACTCATCCCCTCAATTACCTAATATACTCTTTTGTTAGAAAAAATCATTGATGACTCACCATCATTAAACTTTCAATATTTTTTATCAACAATCGTAAAACGTTTGCCAATGATTGATTCTGACTTCTGTTAGCAATAAATGTTTAGCACTCGTCCTTCTGCTCGAGCAATCTTCTATCCTATCAAGAGAATGATAAAGTTGAGCGCTCCCCATTGTCATCTGACACTTATCACCAATGAGAATTTTAATACATCAAGACTCTTATTAATTATCATCACAAAAGATGTCTAACATGATAAGGTAAGGTTTATTACATTGTATGAAACTATTTCAAATGAGTAAAACCTCTTGGATTTTCTTCTTCTAGAATTTTTCACATTAAAATCTTGTGCCTGTTTAACACTTCTTTCAGTTTATCTACATAGGAACTTATAATTCTTAGAATTTTTCAAAACTTATTTTCTAACGTGTGAGTCATATATTTTTAAAGAATAGTATTGTCTTTAAATTAAAATATACTACGAGTGTATTTTGGATGTCATATTAATTAACTTATAATTCAAATATAAATTACTTTTAGAAATTTCTTTGTAATTTATTTTTAATATTAGTTTTAAAATAAAAATAAGAACAATAATAACTTAGTTTATTTTAGGATGATTTATATACATAGCACTGAAATATTACATTTTTCCCACGCTCAAAATATTTAATGCATAAACTTCATTATTTACCTACATAACACTCAAACCATCTAAATAAAATAAAATATAACACTTACTATTACCTTCCCATCACTGTTACAATTTCCATCGTCATATTATCCATCACATGTCATTGGTCTAGATCACTAGATGCCCTTCACATGCCGTTGGTTGTAGGGCTGTCAAAATCGGGTCACGGGTCGGGTTTGGGTCCAACCCGAAATTGACCTGACATGGTTCAACCCGATCCGAACCGGACCAATTTTTGCAAACGGGTTAGTTTTCCGAATCTGAACCCGACCCGCTTCAGGTCCGGGTCAACCCGACCTGATTCAGGTATATTTTATTAAATTTTTTTATTTAATTCAATTTATTTAAATTTAAATCAAATTAAAATAAGATTTACTTCAATTAATTTAAAATAAATCAAGATTAATTTAATTTGGACAATAATGTTTATAATTTTTTTAAATATCATTTACTTATTTCATAAAAATCTATTAAAACCCTCCTAAATTAATTAAATACGGGTCAAATCGGATTGATTTCGGGTTTCCGGGTCAACCCGAACCCGACCCGGATTTACAAACGGGTCGAAATACCTAACCCGAACCCGACCCGGTTTGGGTTCGGGTTGACCCGAACCCGAAATTTTCGGGTCGGCTTCGGATCGAGTTTTCAGGTCGGGTCAAAGATTGACACCCCTAGTTGCTGGTTGCTAATGGTTCCATTAACCTTCATATATATCACAAGTCTCGAAAATATCTTATCTTGACTTCCTTTCTCCCATTTGTGCCTCTTGCTTTTGCTTCCTTGCCACTCGCCGTTACTCGATTCATAACTCACCACCATAAGAGCTTCATCGATGAAGACAATACATTTCATCCCTCCTTATATCCAATAGTCATAAACTCAATTAACAATGCTAAAAAATGTAAATAGTTAAATTAAATTTCATACATGTCAATCATAATTCAAAATATTATATGTATATCACCATTTATTTTACTATTTTTGAGTTGGAATAATGTAGAATTTTTTAAATGCTCAAATAATAAAAAATCTTAAAATTTTAATATTAATTTAGTATTTGTTATGCAACTTGAGTGCTTGTAGTAGGGGCGCTCGAAAAATTCTAGAACTAACATCATGATTTGGAAATAAAAAATAAAAAAAATAAAAAGTATATATATATATATATATATATATATATGTCTATGGACTTCTAGAACTCGCATATATTTAAATTATCTTTGTTAGTAAGATAATTTAAACTATGTTCTAATCTATAAAGTAAACTAAAAAAAAAGTTCCAATCTATAAAGTAAACTGTCAGTTAATTTTTTAAAATACAAAGTTTTTTTAATATATATAAAAATAATCTTTCATATAGTATCACATTTACGATATTTTAAAAATAAAATAATCAATAAAAATTCATACAAACTCGCTCAAACTCAGAGTATATATTAGATAAAAGTAATTTTAGAAAATAATATGCCACTTTTGGGATAATTTTTTTTCTTTTTTTCTACAGGGGCTTTTTACATTTTTTTTCTTCTGAAAATAATAAAAAAATAGTGCCAAAAATTTGCTTTAGCCTTAGTGGGAATATTTAGGCTCGCTTTTTAAAACAATTATTGAGTATTAGTTAAAAATTATTTTAGATAATATTAGATTTTGTTTGGAATAATTTTCTTACTATTTTTAAGTCTAAAAAATTATTGAAACTAACAAAGGCCAAAGTAAGGGAAATTATTCTATGCGGAATCCGAATAAAAAGAATCATCCAAAATATGAGTGTATATATATATACACACACACACACTTAAGTAGGGGTGTCAATTTCGGGTCACGGGTCGGGTTCAGGTCGGACCCGGAACTGATCCAGGTTCAAATGGGTCGACCCTAACCCAACCTGGATAGGTAAATGAGTCGGAAATGCGAACCGAACCTGACCCGACACGACGCGCGGGCGAGCGGTGCGACGCGGGCGAGCGGCGCGGTGGCAGGCGAGCGAGGCGGTCGCGGGCAGCGATGCGGGCGCGCGGTGCGACGCGGGCGAGAGGTGCGCGGTGTGACGCGGGCAAGCGAGGCAGTCGCGGGGCAACGACGTTGGCAGGGCTTCAAACGGGTTTCCGGGTTGACCTGAACCCAAAACGGGTCGGGTCTAACCCGAAAATTTCGGGTCGGATCCGTGTCGTGTCAAATATTGATTCCCCTACACTTAAGTATCTGAACGATTCTTTTCGCACGGACTCCATATAGAATAATTTATCAAAAATAAAGACTGATCTTATTGAAAAAAAAAGGCAATTCAATGGCCGTGGATGTATAATCAATTTTAAAAAATATTATAAATATTATAAATGATTTTTTTAGAAGAATTGAGGATATAGCCCATTTTTTTGAATGTCTCTCTCTCTGATAAAATTGGAATGATACAGAAAAGATCAGCATGATAAATGATTTTAATAAAACATTTTAAATGTGCAATATATAAAGTTTTTGTCCCATCGCTCCCGCGTGCTCCGGTTTGCAATTTTAGGACCGGCGTTTCAAAACGCAAAAACAAAAAAATATCAATAGAGGCGTGGCCAAATGGTTAGCAGATTTTTAGTACTTTTTGCCAGCTGGCTCGTTCTCGAACATTCTCATCTCTCCCAAAAAATAAAAAATTAAAAAGTTCCCATGCATAACGAATCTCAAAGCGCCGAATTCTGGCAATGCACAGATCACCGCTCATCATCAGACGGTCCACAGCCATTTGGAGGTTACCACTGGCCCACGTTTCCGAGCGAAATTCACGCAGCCAGTAATCGTAACTTCCCGAATAGCCACCTCCACCTCCAGAACTTTCCAGATTCTTTTCTGCCGCCTCTCTCTTCTCGCGAGATATTTTTCACCTCCGTTCTATAAATTGCTCTCACCAGTTCCCTGAAAGACCTCGTTCATAGCGGCTCAAATCCACCGATGGCAACAGCAGCGCAGCGATTCGGACAGTCTACAGCCTCCTTCTACTCCATCCTTGGAGTCTCCAGTCATGCATCCGCCGCCGAGATACGCGCAGCTTATCGTATGCTTGCAATGGTATGTTACGGTACTCCTTCCTCCATCCCTCACTTTTCATCTTCGTTTTGTTTCTAATCTTTTAAAGGAAATGGTTGCAGAAATGGCACCCTGATCGGTGCGCTAGAGAGCGGGTTCACGAGGCTAATGGGCGGTTCCAGCAAATTCAAGAAGCTTACGAAGGTATAATTGCAGTTATTATTTTTTCATTTTCTTCAACAATTCATTGCACTTTTAACAAGCTCGATTACTAATACTATAAGATGTGTAATAGTTTTATCCGACGAAAGAAGGCGAGCTCTATATGATGCCGGGCTTTATGATTGCGAACAAGATGGAGGAGTAGAGGAGGTTGAGGTAAGGATTGAGAAAACTAATTAACGCAAATGTTAATTAGCTTGCTGAAATTAACATATTTATAATGACTGCACTAATATTCTACATAAACAGTGAAGATCTGACTTTTGGATAATTTTAAAATTTTCTGAAGGGTTTTTGGGATTTCGTTGATGAGATGGTACAGCTGATGGCGGAAGTGAAGAACAAGCAGGTAAGATTAGTGCAATAATTTTAAAATCTGTGATAAGAAGTTGTTGCAATTTGTTATGAAATTTATCCTGTAAAAATTAATGTAAAATCATTGACAGGAGGAATGCTCAATGGAGGAGCTACAGCGAATGCTGTTGGAGATGTCTGAAAGTTTTTCCGCTCCTTCAATGCAAATGTTTCAACCGTCGGTATCTGCTTCAAGGGTGGATGCCAGAGCCGGGCAGGTTAGGTGGCGATCAGGAGGCGGCGGGTGCAAGTCGGTGTGGTTGAGTTAAGAATTAATTGGCGTTGTCTGATCGCTAATCATTTTCTGGACCGAAAAATTGTATATATGTGAGGGGCTTTGGGTATGCTATGTGTAAATAGTTTTTTGTTTGGGTTGTAGTTTGGTGCAAGGCTTCTTTTTAGGTTGCCACTCACTGGGCACAAACGAGACCTATGTTTTCTTAATCAGGATTTCAATGCTTTTTTATTTTATTTTTTTGGAAATTTTGAGCGGGCTGCGAATCCTGCTGTTACGCAAGAGCTTTTATTGAAATCTTTGGATTTTTTTATCAAAGTTCTTCCTTGTGATTATCTTGTATCTATCTCTTCACTATGAGATTTCAATCTCTCTGCTCTGAAATGATGAATAAGTTTAGAGTTTTAGCTCAAAGTTTGTTCTGATCTGTTTGCTCTCTCCCATTCTTTCCTTACCTTCTCTCTCTCTCTCTCTCCTTCTCTCTCTTAAAAATCAATAAATTCGTATGAGGAGTGGAGGCAGACGAAGTTTCTTGTTGAAGAAATCGAATCGGAGGAGCTGAGACGGTTGTGTGGGTCTTCTGTTGGGCGGAAGTTATGCTATATTGAGTTCTTGTTTCTTGATCATGTCGATGTAAAGGTTCAATGGAGAGAATGAATTCAGCCTATGCCGAATTAAGATAAGGCTTTATTGGTTCATCAAGACCCTGTCGATGCCATTTCTAAGGGGAATCTTGTTGCAATTACTGACAGGGTTGAGTGTTGAGAGAGGTTGTTGAAGAAGGCTCGAGATTGAAACTTGAATCAATTTATATGAAAAATTCTTTTACTAATCTACTATTTTTGAAGAAATAATTATACATTGATCCAAATGAAAAAACAATGGAACTTAGAAATTATTTGGATAATTTTAATAAAATGATTCTTGACCTCAAATGTCGATGTGACTATGAGCACATAGTTGATAGTGTTGTATGATCGATAAGCAAATATTGATAATGAAAGGGGTAAAATATTTCTTAATGTCAAAGGATGTTTAGAGAAAATTTGAACATAAAGCAGATAAAATTGGTAGTATTTTAATTCAAGAGGAAGATTAGAATTCAAAAGGAACAAGTACAACAAGAAGTACTTCTATTATTAGTGATATGTCCACAAAAATTGCCTTGATCAAACACGAATCTTGAGGCATATTCAAGTTGAAAACTTTTAAAATTAAATTTGTGATCATCTGAATTCCAATTTCAGCAAACTTATAGTCAAATTGAACATCTCAAAGGGACGAACCAAATAGCACGAAAATTGGCCCAACCCAAGCCCAAATGGGTCCGAATCGGGGGCTCGGACTACATTTGGAAGGATTAAAACATTATTTGGATAATGAAATGATATTCAAATATGGCATGCTTATAGTCAAATCGAGCGTCTCGGCGAGACGAATCCAACGAGCCCAAGATCTTTGAATTTCAACACTGTTAAGGCACTTAAACAGTTGAAAAACACTCTACGATCGGGGAATCAATACGAGCCATCCGATGGAGCACTCTGAACCTGCCCTGGATTTTCTCTAGATTTACGGGGTGTGCCACTCATGAAAATTTATAAATAGACCCCCACTCTTTACGTGAGGGGGAGCTTGTCTAGAGATTAGAGAGAGCTCTGAAGGTTCAAGAGCTCTAGCACCACCGCCTGGCTGCCAATCGCCTTTGTCGGACCACCGCCCAACCGTCGACCACTGCCGGACTTTAGCCCGACCTACGCCGGACCACCGCCTGGTCGCCGACAGCCGCCGGACTTCAGCTCGACCTTCGTCGGACCACCGCTTGGCCGCCGACCGCCGCCGGACTTCAGCCCAACTGCCGATCGGACTTCAGCCCGACCTTCATCGGACCACCGCCCGACCGCCACCGAACTTCTGCTCGACCTTCGTCGGACCACCGCCCGGCCGTCGACTGCCGTCGGATTTTCATCTGACTGTCATTGGTTCTTTGACTAGCTCTTCAAATTACTGTAATCTGACCCCCTCTAAATCGAGGGACGGGCCAACCCTTATAATTCACTAAAGTTTAGTGGAATCTTTTCACCTGGGCGAGGCCCCGTGGTTTTTCCCTCTTCGGATTTTCCACGTAAAAAAGATCGGAATCAGAATGCGTGGGTAAGGGCATTTTTAGCAGATGCTATATTAGTAGTGGCAGCAAATTTGGAAGTTTATTTATGAAGAAAATGAATCAAAGGAACAGAGACGATTTTGTGGGTTTTTTGTCTGGTGGAAGTTGTGCGCACAAGCGCACCAGAGGTAGAGAATGATTGGAGTTGCAAGTGTGGATTAGGTGGGATGATTGCGCTTGGGTTGGTTGCAGGCATCAATATGCGTGGGTAAGGGCATCTCCAACGGAGAACTCCATTTTTTACGCCAAAATACCGCAAAACGCAAAAATGGAGTGGTGCTGCTCCAATCGAACGCCATTTTTTTGCTTCTGCGCGAAGGTAATGATCCTTCTCCTTTCACGCGTTTTTTCAATTGAGAGAAGAAAATAGCGTGGGTGAACAGTGCAACGCCAATATTGGCGTTGTACTGTTCACCCGCAAGCAAATGGTGGACGTTTTGGCGTTCAGCTGGAGCGACCGAACGACGTCCAAACGCTAGTTTGGCGTTCGGTTGGAGATGGTCTAAATTCATTTAGGGGGCGGATGGTCACATGGGGTCGTGAGCGGACATGGGCTATAGGATTGCAGCTAGGTCGTGCGTGATGGGTGAAGCTAACATGCTTGGGCAAGGCTCAGGAGCTCGAGGCGCGTAGTGTACGCTTGACGTGATGCGGCTGGGCGATCCACAAGCGGTCGCCGGAGTGGGGTTTAGCTAAGGTTAGCATGTTGGTTAAAGGTCGGGTCAAGGGCTGAAGTATGATTTCACACGGAGCAGCTATTTGGGTCGGAGTGGCCTGGTGGAGCAGCAATTGTGGTTTTGTTCCGCAATCGAGAAATCGAAGCAAATCGCATAGAGGCAAGCGAAGGGCTTGGTTCTTCTTATATGCTTGGGTTTCAGGTTAGACAAAAAAAGCAAGGAGATTTTTCTTGTTACTTCCTGTAAGATCTCGTGAATGACAGAAGCAGAATGGTGACGTTGGGGCATAAATTGAGTTCTTGTTTCTTGATCATGTCGATGCAAAGGTTGGATATCAACAAGTTCAATGGGGAGAACGATTTCAAACTATTGTGGATTAAGATAAATGCTTTACTAGTTCATCAAGGCATTACTGATGTCATTTCTGAGGGTAATCTTGCTACAGCTTCTAACAAGGTTAGAGCTAGAGAAATGAAATTGAAGGCACACAGCATCGTTCTCCTTTCTCTTGGTGAAGAAGTGCTGAGAGAGGTTGCTGAAGAAGGCTCGACATTAGAGGTATAGAGGAAGTTGAACCAATTTATATAAAAGATCTCTTGCTAATCAACTATTTTTGAAGAAATAATTAAACATGATCCAAATGGAAGAAGCAAAGGAGCTTAAGAAAGATTTGGATGATTTTAATAAATTTATTCTTTATTGGCCTCAAGAATGTCGATGTGACAATAGATGAAAAAGATTAAGGAATTATGCTCCTCAGCTCTTTATCGAAGACATATGAGCCCATAGTTGACATTATGTTGTATGGGAAGCAAACATTGACAATTACAAGTATAAAATATGTCTAGATGTTAAAGGATCTTCAGAGAAAATATGAATATAAAGAAGATAATATTGGTAGTATTCTGATTGCAAAAGAAAGATTAGAATTCAAAAGGAACAAGTCCAAAAAGAAGTGCTTCTATTACTAAAAATTAGGGGCACTTAAGAGAAATCATCCTGATTTGTTGGAACTGCAAGGAGCTAGACTCAAAGCAGACGTCGACTTAGTAGTAATGGTAGATTTGGGAGAAGGATGGACTGAATCAGATGTTTTGTAAAATTTGGAATAAGGTGAAGTTTGTTAGCTAGATATTGGTCTAGATTTTTGTTAGTTGTTTCATTGTACTTTCTTTAATTTCTTATATAGCTTGTATTGCCATTGGTGTGTTGTTTTGTGTAGCCATTGTTATCTATAAATAAGAGCAATAGCTGTAATAGGGAGTAAGCCAATTATTAAAGAAATATATTCATTTTGCTATCTACCTTACTTTCCTTACCTTTTCTCTTTCTATTTCGAGGAGTTTCATCTTCCTTCAAAAAATCCCAACACCTTTCAATATAATAAACATATCAGATTATTTGATTTCATTTATAATATTTAATAATAAATTCTCGAATAAACAACTAAACATCTGAAAGAGCAATTGCGCCCCCCCCCCCCCCCCATTGTTATCTATAAATAAGAGCAATAGTTGTAATAGGGAGTAAGCCAATTATTAAAGAAATATATTCATTTTGCTATCTACCTTACTTTCCTTACCTTTTCTCTTTCTATTTCGAGGAGCTTCATCTTCCTTCAAAAAATCCCAACACCTTTCAATATAATAAACATATCAAATTATTTGATTTCATTTATAATATTCAATAATAAATTCTCGAATAAACAACTAAACATCTGAAAGGGCAATTGCCACCTCCCTCTAGCTATACACAATTCTGCCCATGCATGAGGATAAACAACAAAACATCTGATAGGGCAATTGACCCCCCCCCCCCCTAGCTATACACATTTCCATCGCTGCATGCGCATAAATAACATAACATATGAAATAATGCTCTAAGACATACAATACGTAAAACAAATCTTATTGAATTGATACATCACCAAAAAATTGATACCTGAGACATATCTAAGTTGAAAACTTTCAAAATTAAATTTTGAACATTTCAAACTCTAATTTCAACAAACTTAAAGTCAAACTGAACATCTCGAAGGGACGAACCCAACAACACCCAAATCGGTAGAATCCAAGCCCAAATGGGTCCAAATCAAGGGACCGAAGAACATTTTAAAGATTTAAAGCAAAAGTTGGATGATCAAATGATATTCAAATATAACATGCTTGTAGTTATATTGAGTAGCTCAATAAGACGAATCTAAGATCGCTTAATTCTGAAGTCATTTGAGCACATAAATGCTTGTCAAACTCTCTAAGATTGAGGGGATCAATATGGGTCGTCCGATGGAACACTCTGAATTTGTCTTAGATCTTCGTCATATTTACGGGGCATACCACTCTAAAAAAATCTATAACTAGGCCCCCACTTCTCACATGAAGGGGGGCTTGAACCTACGTCAACCGTCATCGGACCACTGGTGGCCATCGACAGCGACCGGACTTCCACCCGATTGTCGATCGTTGTTGGACTTCTACCCAGATGCCAACCATCATCAGACCACCACTCGGTCACCAACCTATCCAGACTTCCACTAGCATGCTGACCGCCTCTGAGCTCCCACTAGACCATGGTTGGACCACTGCCGGGCCGCTGATCACCGCTTGACTTTCTCTCGGCCACTAACCACTACCAGAATTCAGCTTGATCATCGTCGACCACCACCCGGTCGCCAACTGTCATCAAACTTATACCGTGCCACATATAGCTGCTGGACTTCTATCCAATCGACAACTGCCACCGGACTCCCACTCGACCTTCGTCAAACCACCAACCAGCAGCCAACCACCGTCGGACTTTCGTCCAACACTCCAAACTATTGTAATTTCACCGCCTTCAAATTAAGGGATGGGTCAACCTTTATAATTCACTTAAATTTAGTGGAACCTTTTCAGTTAGGCGAGACACTGTGGTTTTTTCCTCTTCGGATTTTCCACGAAACTTTTTTTTTTTTGTGTTTTTCTGATCTCTCTTCAATTATCTTTTTATGTGCTGGTTATCAGTGTATCACTAAAATGAAAAATTCACTCACTCTACTTGATACGTCCTCAAAAAATTATCTTAATCGGGCGCGAATCTCGATGCAAAATCAAATTGGAAACTTCAAAAATTAATTCAGAGACCATCCGAACTCCTATTTCAGTAAACTTATAGTCAAACTGAGCGTCTCGGAAATACGAACCTAACGACACCAAATTCAACTCAATCCGAGCCCAAATGGGTCCGAATCATGGACCCAAAGCGCTGTTGAAAGGTTCAAACCGCAATTTGAGATACCAAATGGTCTCTGATTTTAACGAGCTTATACTCGAATCGAACGGCTCGACGAGATGAATCCAACGAGTCCAAGATCACCGAATTCCAAAATCATGAAGGCCTCCAAATGCCTGACAAACGGTCCATGATCAAGGGGTTCGATATTGGCCGTCCATCCAACCACTCCCTATTCGCCCATGATCTCGCGGCTATTTACGAGCTATGCCACTCAAGAAAATCTATAAATAGAGCCCTTATTCTTCACAAGAGGGGGGAAGCAAGAAGAGAAGAGGAGAAGGAAGAAGCTCCTCGTCGACCACCGCCGGAATCTCGCCGGACCGCCGTCGAAACCTCGCCGGAGCCTTGCCGGACCACCGCCGGAGCCTCGCCGGACCACCGCCGGAGCCTCGCTAGACCACCACTTCAAGGCCCGACGTTAAGGCCTGACGTTCATACCCGAAGTTCAGGCCCGACATTCTGCTCAAGTCCCAACGTTCTGCTCAAGGCCCGATGTTAAGGCCCGACGTTCAGTCCCGACATTCTGCTCAAGTCTCGACGTTCTGCTGAAGGCCCAACGTTCTGCTCAAGGCCTGACATCTTCATCTGAGGCCCTCACCTTCGCCAAAGGCCCTCACCTTCCCCAGAGGCCTTAACCTTCGCAAGAGGCCCTCACCTTTGCCAGAGGCCCTTGTCTTCGTCAGATCATCATCAAAGGCTGTATGCTCCACTAGAACATCACATGAGGCCTAGAATTCCGCCGAACCACTACTTAAGGCCTTGAGCTCCACCAGGCCACCACCTGATGCCCACAGTTCTCCCAGAATACTTCCAACTACGGTCCTTCCGACCTCCGTCGCCTACTATGGTCCGTCCGACCTCCATCAATAGACAACGGTCTTTCTGACCCCCGGTCTCCTGCCGACTACGGTCCTTCCGACCTCCGTCGCCTACTATGGTCCTTCCGACCTCCATTAACAAACAACGGTCTTTCTAACCCCGGTCTCCTGCCGACTACGGTCCTTCCGACCAAACAAACATGTATATGTAACTCCTACCATGTAATGCAATATATATGATGTATATTTGCTACATCAATACAAGAAGAAAGGGCCTCATTTGTAATCGACTGCAAATATTAGTGGATTCATTCAAACTGGGCCAGGCCCCATGGTTTTTTCCCCTTTTCAGGGGTTTTCCACGTAAAAACTCTAGTGTCTCTTATGAATGTTTCACCCTCTCTCTTATCTGCTTGTGCGCTGGATCTTCGTACAATGCTAAGACGTTAAACCATATATTTCTCTACCGCCGCAAATATTCCAGGACGCAACAGTTTGGCGCCGTCTGTGGGAACTTGGTTCCCAACTAGGGGGCAAATTTTTTGCTCCAATCTCAAAAGGACATTCATGGAAACTTCCTGACATCAGTCATTACTTCATCAATTTCATGAAAAGTAATTCCCAACTGGGGGGCAAATTTTGCTCCAACCTCAAAAGATCATAATGTCAACTTCCTGACTTCAGCCATTACTTCATCAATTTCATGGAAATTAGATCTGGACTGGGGGGAAACTTTGACTCCAACTATGATCAAGAAGATCCCTCCAATGCTTTCAATATCAATATGATACTTCAAGGAACTCCCGGCAAATGCAAGGATACTTCTGAAAGCCATATATAGTCCCTTGCTGGACTGCTACTCCTTAGTCAATGTCTTAATCTCGACCTCAAAAAGACAATAACGGTCTAAAGATAGACCATTATTTACCTTTGATTTGGAATACATGCAGCATTCACCCCCTCCCAAATCAAGACAAAATTGATCCCAGGGGGATCCGATTCGACCTCTTCCACACAGGTTAACGTCATTGAGCAAAGGCTCCGACATACAACCTCGGAAAGGTCTTACATCCTTGGTGGATTATCCCGACCTCTTCCACACAGGTTAACGTCGTCGAGCAAAGGCTCCGACATACAACCTCGGATAAGTCTTACATCCTTGGTGGATTCTCCCGACCTCTTCAACACAGGTTAACGTCGTCGAGCAAAGGCTCCGACATACAACCTCGGATAGGTCTCACATCCTTGGTGGATTCTCCCGACCTCTTCCACACAGGTTAACGTCGTCGAGCAAAGGCTCCAACATACAACCTCGGATAGGTCTTACATCCTTGGTGGATTCTCCCGACCTCTTCCACACAGGTTAACGTCGTCGAGCAAAGGCACCGACATACAACCTCGGATAGGTCTCACATCCTTGGTGGATTCTCCCGACCTCTTCCACACAGGTTAACGTCGTCGAGCAAAGGCTCCGACATACAACCTCGGAAATGTCTTACATCCTTGGTGAATTCTCCCAACCTCTTCCACACATGTTAACATCGTGGAGCGAAGGCTCCGACATACAACCTCGGATAGGTCCTACATCCTTGGTGGATTCTCTCCACCTCTTCCACACCGGTAACGTCGTCGAGCAAAGGCTCCGACATACAACCTCGGAAAGGTCTTACATCCTTGGTGGATTCTCTCGACCTCTTTCATATAGGTTAACGTCGGCGAGCAAAGGCTCCGACATACAACCTCAGAAAGGTCCTACATCCTTGGTGGATTCTCTCGACCCCTTCCACACAGGTTAACGTCGTGGAGCAAAAGCTCCGACATACAACCTCGGATAGGTCCTACATCCTTGGTGGATTCTCTCGACCTCTTCCACACAGGTTAACGTCGGCGAGCAAAGGCTCCGACAAACAATCTCGAAAAGGTCATACATCCTTGGTGGATTCTCTCGACCTCTTCCACACAGGTTAACGTCGTCGAGCAAAGGTTCCGACATAGAACCTCGAAAAGGTCTTACATCCTTGGTGGATTCTCCCGACCTCTTCCACACAGGTTAACGTCGTGGAGCAAAGGCTTCAACATACAACCTCGGATAGGTCCTACATCCTTGGTGGATTCTCTCGACCTCTTCCACATAGGTTAACGTCGGCGAGCAAAGGCTCCGACATACAACCTCGGAAAGGTCCTACATCCTTGGTGGATTCTCTCGACCTCTTCCACACAGGTTAACGTCGTCGAGCATAGGCTCCGACATACAACCTCGGATAGGTCCTACATCCTTGGTGGATTCTCTCGACTTCTTCCACACAGGTTAACGTTGTGGACCTCCGAAAGAGCACCGCGCGAACGGGTCGATTGGGAGGGCAGATTGGATCGTGCATACAACTAACCATTGGGGATAGAGGCTTTCACCAACACATCCCCGATGGGTAGCAATATACACGACCTAGTCACGGGTTTCCCCCACCCGAAAAAGTTCGAATGGGGTTTAGTAGATTGTGGGAACCAAGTTTCCCACGGGCGCAAGCCCCCGTGGTTAATTACATCTCAGGCCGGAGCCTGAGAAAACTCTCGATTAAGGATCATATATTATCCCTTCCTAAAATGGGATTGACACAGGGGTATAGACTAAGAAGTCCTACTCAAAAGAAAAGAAGGGTCTCAAAGGGGTGAATCAAACATACATGGCTCATACCGGCATTCGGAGGCTCTAGGGTACTAAATAGAAACTGGAGAAAATCAAAGTCAGGCATCCGATCACATGCGTGAGAGAAAAGATGGAGGTGGCGTCATCCTGTGACGCAGATAAGTAGGATTTAGGGTCCTTGAAAAGAAGGGACCTACCTACTATTTTAGGCATACTACGAGACCGAATGTAGTAGCCTCGAATCCTAAATCTAGTTTGGACTTAGTGTTCGACACACACTAAGACCAGTGTCCTAGCTAATGCAATGCAAAGATCTGGACTTATCCCGGCCTGGATGGGGGAGCCAGCTAACCACCTAATCGATTCAAAACCATGCTATCCAGTCAATTATGAAAGATGGGTGGGAGGTACAGTTTCTGGAAATAGGACCGACATCTAGAGAATTTCCTAAGTGGTCCTGGACTTATGTGGGTCAGATGCTCCTAGCTAATGCAATTAAATTTTTAATTAGTTGGTTACTAATGCAATGCATGCTAGTTGAATCGTCAGCTCATGAATGCTATAGAACTTTAAAAAACAGACTTATAAAAAATAATTTTTTGAAAAGACTGAGTCTCCCTAGGTCCGGCACTTCATCCTCATAGGCCAGATTATCCGGACTCTACCCGCAGGCAGGGAGATGTCTTATAGCAAGGAGAGAAGAATGCAGTAATATGCATGCGACCCCGGACGATTCCGGCAGTTCCCTAGGTTCGTTAAGTTTCTATGTTATTTAAAACTTAAATTTTTAAAAGTCAGTTACGAGTAGAAAAATTTTATAGTCCTTAAAGAGCCTAACGGAAATCCAGGCGAAAACAAAATCGGCATGCAAGAAAGAAACCTAGAAAAAGCAGGTAATTCTACTGCGCAATCAGGTAAACACATCAATATAAATCAAACTAATCAAGTAAATGTCCATAGGCCAACTGCCCTTTAATTACAACCCAGGGTATGCAGAAAAGTAAAGTGGCCGGGCACCACTGCCAACAACCCGGGTTTCTAAGCCTATGACAGACGCCAACAACTTTGAGTGGGATATTGGGTCTTCAAATCTTTAGCCTTCTGGATATCTTCTCCTTGGACTTTTTGGATCTCTCCTCCTTGGACTCCTTCTCCTCCTTGGACTCCTTGGATCCGTCGTGGCTTGAATATCCAAACGAAGAGACAATTCCCCATTTAGGGGGGGTATTGCCTTTTCTCTTTGGATGTCTAAAGCCATCCAACTCAGTCTTCCAAATGGAAGAAGACTCTCCCCTTTAGGGATGCCTTCTTCTTTTGGAGTCTGAGTTGGATAAGAATATCCCGACTCATAGTTGCTTTCACAACTCTTAACAATTATTACATACAAATTACATTAATTGAAAAACAGTAAATCTAAGAATCTCTGCAAGGTTATCCTAGTAAAAATCATCCCAAGCAGTTTATATGGAAATAAAATGCTAACACCATTGACCCTGTGCCAAGCCATGCTCTTAATTTTGAGGGCTAAGCAGCTCCACCTGTGCAGTTATAATTAATTTAGCCCTCATTTTATTTAGGGGGAGCTGAGCAAGCACCTGCATAAAATATTATTAGAAATCATGATATTGCTCCCCCCTTTTATTAGCTTGAGCATGGCCACCTGCACGGAAGAACAGTATATATATATATCGTTCCTAACCTAGGGGTAAGTCTAGCGCTCATCACATCACAGAGTGCAATAAATGTAAGCAAACACACCAATCATTTTTCAAACAGCATGCAATGAAATCCGTGAAAGCTCCGGCACACAGCAGAAAAGTAAATCCCAGCGGCCTAACCTAAATCTAGAAGTGGTGCCCTAGCAAACAATTCTATGTGTGTGTAAGGCTAGTGTGGTTAGGATAGATCCTAAGCAAGGTAGTTAGTTGAAGTTATCTAGAGTTCAAGTATGTTGAAAGTCAGAAAAGGATATTTTAATTGAAATTCAAATATTAGTGAATTAGGTCCATTTTAATTATTTCAGTTTGTTGATCAATTTTAAGAGCTTAGAACACTGACATTTAAAGTTTAAGTGATATTAGCCAATTTTAGAAAGTTCTAGGTCCTCCTAGGAACTAAGCTAAGGGTCCAAAAAGTCACTATGGGAAAAAGGCTAAGTTTGGGATCCCTAACACCTTAGGAAAATACTAGACCTTAATACGAGTAGTTAGCCAGGTAGTACACTGAAATCGGAGGTCTCTAGCTAAAGTTATGAATTTCTAAAGATCGGGGTATTTATGGAAATTTCTAAATTAATAAAGAGAAGGCCCTATTTTGCAATTTTGGCCCAAATCAGCCCCAAACTGAGTCGAATTACTCCCAAAAGTCAGGGATGACCTGAGAAAGTGATCCCCTAGGGTTTGGAGAAGATTTGAGATTTTTAATAATTTTTAATGATTTATTAGGGGCAAAAAGGTAATTTCCACCTATGGTCAAATTAAGGGTCAACCTAGGGTCAAACTGAGGAGCCCTATTTATCTAAGGTCAAGGATCAGGTTTTGGTCAGTTTGAGGTATTATGGGTAATTTTCTGACCTAAAATGTATTTATTATATTTTTCGGAAGGTCTCGGGGCCTTAATTAGCAGATTAATTAGGGTTGGTTGATTAAGGGCTCTAGAAGCTCCTAAAAATTTCCAGAAAATTATGGAGTGTTTATGATGTCACTAAGTTCAAGTGTTGGAGTTTTGGTGTCAATCCGGGATCTATCCTAGCTCCTAGAAAACTTCTAAGTTCGCTAGACGGGTCCTTAATTATTGTCCTTAGGGTGTCACTACGTTGTAGGAGTTTAAAGTGATGTTTTGAACTAACCCTCAAGGTAATAAATGCATGGGAGACATAAACAAAATAAACACACCATGTCCTTAGATCTAGGAGAGCCTAAGCTAAGTGCTCGTGGTGCGATCCTACACATGCATTCTACGCAAAGATAAAAGTACAGACACTTAATGAAGGGATTAGTGAATGATTGGAACTCAATCACCCACTAACCCACTCCCCCATGATTGCTCTTCACATCTAGAATCTATGTCTAAAATTTCACGAAGTAGCGGGTCTCCCAAAATTAGGATTTATGTATAAGTAGTTTTAAAATAGTTTAAAAGTACTTATAAATATAAATATATATTTTGAAAAATAGAATAATTTAAAAGTAAGTCAATTCATAATACATAGATATAAGGAGACCCACTGATCACTCAATCGAGACTTCAATACGATTTGAAAATAGTTTGTATCTTGAAAATAAATATTATATTAATAAGTAAATAATAATTAAATAATCAAATAAAGCTCCAAGACAGAAAATTGCCAAAACAGCCAAAATCAGGGGCTGGAAATAGTTTCAAAACATAAAGCTCGCTTTTCTGAAAAGAACGAGGGGTTATACGCAAAAATCCGATTTGAAACGGCGAAGATATGAATTTTCGAAGTTTAAATATCATAAAATAGTATTTTAAAATATTGTCAATTGACTGTTTTTGAAATGACAGAAGATACAGACAAGCTTTTTATCTAAAAATAGTTTCAAAATATGCAGAATCCAGAGTACATGCAAAACAAGGTGCTGTGCGTCGACAGCGGATTTAAAACGACAAAGTTATGTAATTTCGAAGTTGAAAGGCAATAATTAAGTATTTTTAAATACTACTGTTTTACTGTTTTGAAAATAATTGCACACAGACCCACAAATTTCAAGTAAACCCAGTTCCAGAATGTGCAGAATTCAAATACGATCAAAACCAGGGGTTGTGCGTCAAAATCGGATTGAAAACGAGAAAGTTATTAATTTTTAAAGTTTAAAGGGCATTAAAGTCTATTTTTAAAATAATTTTAAAAGAAATAATAATAATAATAATAATAATAATAATCAGAATAATAATAATAATAAAAATAAAATAATAATAATAAGCTAAACTAACATTTCAAAATAAGAATAATATAATAAGATAATCAAATAATAATAATAATATAATAATTATATTAAAATAATATTTTAAATGAAAAAAAGGGTATTTCACTGTTTTTTAAATAATTAAAAATATACATATTATTTTTATAAAAACAAATTTTTGTAGTGTAGAGGACGACGATACGAGTCCAACGAGGTATTGCACGTCGAAATCGGAGCAAAAACGGATTTTTGGCGAATTTTTGAATGAAAAATAGGTTTTAAAATCAATTTTTATATTAAAATATTAGGCGGCGACACGTGGCGAGCGCGGATTGGTTCCGCGGTCCGCGGCCAATCATTGGCGGCGGCGCAATCATTGCGCCGCCAGCCAATGATTGCGGCAATCATCCCGCAATCATAGCCGTGGACACTTATCCACGTCGGCAAGGCTCCCCGCCGTCCGATCTGCATGGGAACGAATCAACGGCTCAGATCAAGGCGGACGGCGGATCGGTCCGGCGTGTATACCTCCGCGGTCGGATAGTTAACGGTCCGACCAGATCTGTGCCGTCGATCAACCGAATCGACGGTCCAGAGAGCGCCTGGCTGGGAACAGGCCAAACCGAGACCTCTAACCTATTTTCGCTTAGATCTCTCAAACCGCTCGACGAAACGTCATGAAATTTTAAACACAGGTAGTAAACATGAAGAGCATCAATGGGGGATGTTTGGTTTGATCTAAAAAGCACTTAATGAAAAGCTATTTAACCCTAAGTGCTCTAAACTAGGGTTTGCGATATACCTCAATCCACACGGTGGATTCGGGCGATCTTGGGCTCGTTGGACTCGTGGACTCGCCTAGAACAACTTCACTGTTGAAGTCGAGATCCAAAGCTCGCTCGATCGATCTAGATTCGTCCTAGAACGTGAATAGGCTCGGGTTTCGCCGGAATCCGGCCGGCGACAGCTTGAGACGGTCGGGCTTTGATCGAGGAAGGTCGGGAAAGGGTGTGGGAGTCTTCTCACAAAATCTCAGAACCTAAGACGGTCTAGAGCTCGAGCAAGAGGAAAAAGATCTCAAAAAGACCTAATTTTTTTACTATTTAAACCCCTTGACCTCCCTTGGACGGTGGGGATCGGATCAAGAGGTAAATAGGAGGGAAAATCCTCAGATTAGGCCGTGGATTCAATTTCAAAACGAAGGGATTTGATTAGAGCATTGAATGGGCATTTAATAGGGATTTAAATGAGTCTTAATGGGTCGATTTGACCCATTATGACTTGGATTGACCAAGTCATGTGTTGACTTGGTCAACTCAGTCAAATGGGTCCAATGGGTATGAGGTTTGAGCCATTAATGAGTTGGAATTTGATTTGGGCTCAAAAGGCCTTAATGGGTCAAAATTGACCCAATAAGCCTTGGGTTGACCAAGTCAACAGTTGACCTGGTCAACCTAGTCCCTCATGCCCAATGGTTTGACAAAATCGAGGTCAACAAACGTCGTCGAGCATAGGCTCCGACATACAACCTCGGATAGGTCCTACATCCTTGGTGGATTCTCTCGACCTCTTCCACACAGGTTAACGTCGTCGAGCATAGGCTCCGACATACAACCTCGGAAAGGACTTTCGTCGGACTTCTTCCCATCGACGGACTTTCGTCGGTCTTCTACCCGACAGTACTTCTACACGACGTCGGACTTCTGCCTGTCGTCGGACTACTATCGTCGTCAGATTTCTGCTCGTCAACGAACTTTTTCTTGTCGTCGGACTTCTACTCGTTGACGAACTTTCATCGGTCTTCTACCCGACGCAGTACTTCTACCCGACGTCAGACTTCTCCCTGTCGTCGGACTTCTACCCATCGAAGAACTTTTGTCGGTCTTCTACCCGACAATACTTCAACGCGACTTCGGACTTCTCCCTGTCGTCGGACTTCTGCTCGTCATCGGACTTCTACCTGTCAACGGACTATTGTCCGTCAATGGACTTTCATTGGTTTTCTACCTGACGCAGTGCTTCGACCCGACGTCAGACTTCTGTCTGCCATCGGACTAATACCCGTCGTCGAACTTCTGTTCGTCGATGGACTTTCGTCGGTCTTCTACTCGACGTTGTTCTTCTACCCGACGTCGAATTTCTGCCTGCCGTCAGACTACTGCCTGTCAACGGACTACTACCCGTCTAAGTACTTTCATCGATCTTTTACCCGATTCAGTGCTTCTACCCGACGTCGAACTTCTGTCTGCCATCGGACTACTACCTGCCGACGAATTACTGTCTGTCGAAGGACTTTCATCGGTCTTCTACCCGACGTCATGCTTCTATCCGATGTCGGACTTCTACCTGCCGTCAGACTACCCGTCATCGAACTTCTACCTTTCAATGGACCTCCACCCATTGTCAGACACTTATCGTCGGACTTACTATCGTAGTCAGACTTCTGCTCATCGTCGGACTTTTGTCAGACTTATACCTGACACCGGACTTACGCCCGTCGCTAGACTTTTGCTCATAGATGGACTTTCGTTTGACTTCTTCCCGACGCAGGACTTACGCTTGTCGCCAAACTTCTGCCAGTAGACAGATTTTCATCCAACACTGGACTTACGCCCGTCACCGGACTTCTGCTTGTAGACGGACTTTCATCCGACTTCTACCCGACGCTAAATTTACACCCGTCGCCAGACTTTTGCCTGTAGGCGAACTTTGGTCGAACATATACCCGACACAAGACTTCTGCCCGTCATCGGACTTCCAATCTTCTTCGCTCTTCGACAACCGTTCTTCCAATCTACGTCGACAACTACGATCCTTACTACCTCCTTTGCCGACAACGGTCCTTGCAACTTCCTCTGCCAAATACTGTCCTTACGACCTCCTTCTCCAACTACGGTTCTCCCCGACCTCCGTTGTGAACCGACTATGAATCTCTCTTGGTTGTGGGATCTCTCACAAGAAAAAAGGGTCTCTTCAACTCAGTGAGGGGCCCTAGAATTGCACAGGAGATACCGCATGCACAAGAATAGGGGAAGGCCTCAGCTTGAGTAGAATGTGAAGGAAAAAAGAGTTTCTTCAACTCAGTGAGGGGCCCTAGAATTGCACAGGAGATACCGCCTGCACAAGACTAGGGGAAGGCCTCAGCTTGAGGAGAAGGGGGAAATTCCTTCTCGCAAAGAGGGGCTCTGCTGTTGGACAGTGGATACCAACTATCCAAGGGCAGAGGAAGGCCTCTAATGAGAGAAGGGAGAAGAAGGTGCAAGAAACAAAGCTCATAGGGGGGCTATTTATAGAAAGAAGAGAGAATTCTCTCCCTCTTTCCCACTCTCCCACTCTCCCTCTCTCTCTCCACTCTCCCACTCTCCCACTCTCCCAACTCTTACCAAAAAAAAAAAAGGTAACGGGTGGTTAAATAAACCGCCTATAAGTGGGCGGTTAAATAAACCACCTTAGGAGGTGCTTGAGGGCCGCCTCATGCAGCCCTATTTCAAAAAAAAAAAAAAAAAATTATTTGGCTGAAATCACTGTAGCACGCTGCACTGTAGCAACCATGAGAAAAGAAAGATTTACCTTTGGCCGAAATCACTGTAGCAGTCCGGCACTGTAGCTGTTACTGTAGCAACATGAGGAAAGGGGGAAAATCATTTGGCTGAAATCACTGTAGCAATTCGGTACTGTAGCAGAGTTGTAGCAGATGTTCCGAGTTCTATTTTCATGTTGAAAAGTCCAAATTGAACTTTTTTGGGGTCTCCGAAAATATTTTTCGACGTTCCGGACTCAATTTTGATACTTTCGGAACTCAACGGGGCCTCTATGATCAAGTTTGAGCAAAATTTTAATTTTTGGAACACAATTTTTTTCGATTCGACCAATACAAAATACTACGGCACATATTTTCGGACTTTGAGGGCATCGACGTCCGAAAATAGGGGGGCAACTGATACGTTCTCAAAAAATTATCTTAATCGGGCGCGAATCTCGATGCAAAATCAAATTGGAAACTTCAAAAATTAATTCAGAGACCATCCGAACTCTTATTTCAGTAAACTTATAGTCAAACTGAGTGTCTCGGAAATACGAACCTAACGACACCAAATTCAACTCAATCCGAGCCCAAATGGGTCTGAATCATGGACCCGAAGCGCTATTGAAAGGTTCAAATTGCAATTTGAGATACCAAACGGTCTCTGATTTTAACGAGCTTATACTCGAATCGAACGGCTCGACGAGACGAATCCAATGAGTCCAAGATCACCGAATTCCAAAATCATTAAGGCTTCCAAATGCCTGACGAACGGTCCATGATCAAGGGGTTCGATATCGGTCGTCCATCCAACCACTCCCTATTCGCCCATGATCACGCGGCTATTTACGAGCTATGCCACTCCAGAAAATCTATAAATAGAGCCCTCATTCTTCACAAGAGGGGGGGAAGCAAGAAGAGAAGAGGAGAAGGAAGAGAAGGAAGAAGCTCCTCCTCGACCACCGCCGGAATCGCGCCGTACCGCCGCCGAAACCTCGCCGGAGCCTTGCTGGACCACCGCCGGAGCCTCGCCGGACCACCGCCGGAGCCTCGCCGGACCACCACCGGAACCTCGCCGGACCACCACTTCAAGGCCCGACGTTAAGGCCTGACGTTCAGACCCGAAGTTCAGGCCCGACATTCTGCTCAAGTCCCAACGTTCTGCTCAAGGCCTGATGTTAAGGCCCGACGTTCAGGCCCGATGTTCAGTCCCGACATTCTGCTCAAGTCCCGACGTTCTGCTGAAGGCCCAACGTTCTGCTCAAGGCCTGACGTCTTCATCTGAGGCCCTCACCTTCGCCAAAGGCCCTCACCTTCCCCAGAGGCCCTAACCTTCGCAAGAGGCCCTCACCTTTGCCAGAGGCCCTTGTCTTTGTCAGCTCATCATCAAAGGCTGTGTGCTCCACTAGAACATCACATGAGGCCTAGAATTCCGCCGAACCACTACTTGAGGCCTTGAGCTTCACCAGGCCACCACCTGATGCCCACAGTTCTCCCAGAATACTGCCAACTACTGTCCTTCCGACCTCCGTCGCCTACTATGGTCCGTCCGACTTCCATCAATAGACAACGGTCTTTCTGACCCCCGGTCTCCTGCCGACTACGGTCCTTCCGACCTCCGTCGCCTACTATGGTCCTTCCGACCTCCATTAACAAACAACGGTCTTTCTAACCACGGTCTCCTGCCGACTACGGTCCTTCCGACCAAACAAACATGTATATGTAACTCCTACCATGTAATGCAATATATATGATGTATATTTGCTACATCAATACAAGGCCTTCTCCAAAGAAAGGGCCTCATTTGTAATCGACTGCAAATATTAGTGGATTCATTCAAACTGGGTCAGGCCCCATGGTTTTTTCCCCTTTTCAGGGGTTTTCCACGTAAAAACTCTGGTGTCTCTTATGAATTTTTCACCCTCTCTTTTATCTGCTTGTGTGCTGGATCTTCGTACAATGCTAAGACGTTAAACCATATATTTCTCTACCGCCGCGAATATTCCAGGACGCAACACTACTGATGCGAATATTGATCTAGTCCACAACATGAGTAAATTCAATAAGTTAATACATTTTCTTTATCTCTTAAAATAATATAAATTTTATTATATACAGCCTTTAAGCAATGAAAGAATTCAAGAATCATTATTTTCCTCAAAATTTCAATAATAAATAGGTACGCTATTTTTTATCTAAATTTGTTTGAATATGCTCTATTGTCAGCACTTAATATAAATATTCAAAACATTTAAGTTACAAAGAAGTTATTTTTAGCAAAATTTCAAAAAAATGGATTCAAGCAATGCAAGATGAATATTATTAAACCCTAAAGGGGAACCCAATTAATATAAGATTAGATCAGTTGCAAGAGGTTACACTCAAAAGAAAGGTGTGGATTACATTGAGATATTCTCCTCTGTTGTCAAACATTTTATCATAGGATAATATAAAATAATTAAAAAATATAAGTTTAATGTTTAAAATAAAATGAGTGATGAATGGTTTTATGTTGAATGCTCAAAGATAGATTTTAATTAGGGTTTGAATAAAACATTGAAGATTTTAATTATAATGAATCGGATTTCATTATAATTTATTAATCTTTATTCATGGTGACTATAAGAATAGGCATTGTTGACTGATATTTAAGTTTCGTTTAAAACGGTTTTTTTACTGCTTCTTAAAGCAGCTTTTGAGTACAAAAATTTTAACTTTTGTACTAAAAAGTTATTTTAAGAAGCAATAAGAAAGTCGTCCCTAGCGAAACCTTAAGGTTTCATTTGGAACAATTTTTTTATTACTTTCTAAAATAAATTTTTAGCACAAAAATTTTTAATTCAAGAATTTTTTAACTAAAAAATATTTTTAGAAAGCATTGAGAAAGTTGTCCCAAACTAAACTTAGTTTACACAAATCATGACACAATTGGTCCACTAAGGTCTTTGTTGGGATCAATATTTGACAAATCAACACTTCGGTAAATACGGCGTTTGTACCGGCGCATAATGCGAAGAAATTATGACGGTGTTTTTTACGGCGCATAGTGCGAACCTACAGCGTTTTATCCGCCAGTATTTTCCGTCGGATTTGTACGTCGTAAACTACCGACGCATATATCGCCGGAATATTCGGTTAAGAAACGACATTTTGGCTAACATATTTTGCGCCGGAAAGGTTTCTGGCGTCTTATAAACGCTGGAAGACATTTTTCGACGCGCACCAAACCGGCGTACAAAAAATCCGACGGAAATGCACCGGAAACCAAGAACTTCCGTCGAATTTTACTGGTTACCGGCGGATATGATCCGGCGGTAATAATGTGTTTTCCTGTAGTGCAACTTTCGTTCTCTTTTTTTTGCAAATTGAAGGTACAATGATAGGCGGTGAAGTGAATGGTTACATGTTTGAGTTGAATTTGTAAATTTGATTATAATCTAAAAATAGATTGAACGACATGAATTAATGACATAAATATAGGGGATATTAACAAGCAAAGGAGTTTCAGAGATATGCCCAGTGAAGGTATATTTGTAAAACTAAAATCAAGTACTCAAGGAGGAGTGATGGAGTTCCATCTAATTTAAACAATGATGTCTGAAATACACCAAACTTTGATAAATGCAAGGAAGATTATATTATTTGAAGTAAGACAATTTATGGAAGGTGCTATTTCTTGATTAATCATATCTAAGTCTTGATCTCTTCAGTCAAATATTTTTTTAGCTTTGGATACTTCAACAATTTCGAGTAGGGGTGTCAATTTCGGGTCACGGGTCGGGTTCGGATCGAACCCGGAACTGACCCGGGTTCAAACGGGTCAACTCTAACCCGACCCGGGTAGACAAACGGGTTGGAAAACCGAACCCGGACCCGACCCGACGGGTTGCCGGGTTGACACGACCCGACCCGGTTTGGGTGGCCGGCGCCGGAACGGCGGCGGCGGACGGCGGGGGACGCGAGCGGGACAGCGCGGGCTAGGTCGGGCGCGGGCACGCGGGCGAGCGCGCGGCGGGCGCGGTCGGGTGCGGGCAAGCGGGCGCGCTGGGCACGCGGGCAGCGCAGGCATGCGCGCGGCGGGCAGCGCGGCGGGCAGCGCGGGCAGGCAGCGGGCAGAGGCGGGATTCGAAATTTATCGAATTAAACGGGTTGGCGGGTTGACTCGACAACCCGCCGGGTCAACCCGAACCCGACCCGTTTTTTAAACGGGTCGATTTCTGGAACCCGAACCCGTCCCGTTTTGAAATCAGGTCGGGTTCAACCCGGATTTTCCGGGTCGGGTTTTCGTGTCGTGTCAAATATTGACACCCCTAATTTCGAGAGAGATTATTACGTGCGGAGATCGGACACAGATAACCATTTGCTTTTGTCTCTGTGAACAATAAAGACGCAGTTTACAATGTTTTTATTGTTCATAGAGATAAACTGGACTGTTCTCAGTGTCCGATCTGTGCACATAATAATTTCTTTAATTTTGACCAGTTTAAGTTTGAGTCGTGTAAGATATACTGAAAAAAGAAATTAAAGAAATAACTTGTCTTCTTGTAGTAGATCTTTAATAAGTTTCAACTTTCAACTGCACAAAATCCACAATATAGGAGCCTATGAGCAGATGTGGAATCCAAGTAAGCATATCGACAAGGAAGAGAGTTTTTTTTTTTTCTTTAATGCAATGGTGGAGAGGATGCTTAATTAAAAATATAAAGTAGAATTAAATGACTGAAGGGAAAAAATCTGTGAGGGATAGAACTATAGAAGTCAAACGAGTTTTTTTTTTTTTTTGTGTGTAAGTTTTTGCCATCTTTTAATTTACTCTTTGAATGATTCTAAGGATTACCTATTTCCGGATAAAAAAGAAAAAATTTCGTTAAAGAATAAAGAACACTTGAACAAATCCCTACGCATAACCCAAATGGAAGCATGGTGCTTGGTTAGAAGTTTTCCCCATTTAGTATTTGTGTTTGCCGTTGAGAAGAAAGAAAGAAAGATATATTGGAATCCTGTTCACAATAATTGCTCAAAGCTCAAAGAGAACCGCATAATAAGGTGCAAACAAGATTGAGCATCGTGGCTGCAAAGAATGTCCAATTTTAGGATCTTCTGTGTATTTGAGAGGAGAAATTATTGTGTAGTAGTCTGAATGTAGAGAAAGTTTCGGATTGATCGATGCGTATTTATTATGTATTTGTTCTGTATTTTTTGATATACAACAAATAAGCAGCAAATTAATAATACTCACTAAATACACAATAAAAACGCAAAAAATAATCACTACATATGTAGAAAATACTCACAACTAATGATTGACTTAGGCTTCATTTGGGACGGCTTTTTTATTGCTTTCTAAAACGGAGTTTTAGTACAAAAATAAAAAAATTTGTACTAAAACTCCGTTTTAGAAAGCAATAAAAAAGCCGTCCCAAATGAACCCTTAGTATTTTCTACATATTTTTTGCATTTTTATTATGTATTTAGTGAGTATTATTTATTTGCTGCTATTTAACGCTTATTTATTGTGTATCAAAAAATACGCAACAAATACACAGTAAATACACAACAATCCAGATCATTCTCTACGTTTGGACTGCGTACACAATAATTTCTCATTTGAGAGGTCCAAGGAAGCCTTGATTTAGCAATTTTCAAGGTGCATCAAAGATTTCAAAGGTTGATTGTAGTAGCGGTGGCTTCTTAGCTAATTGAGCTTTTTGTTCAAATCGCTATAGTTACTCAAAATCAGTAATGGTTTAAAAATCACTGCTTTCCAAAGCTATGTTAGAGCATGAATTCTAAGGCAATTATCAATGTTTGCCTGATATGCATAATGGCCTCCATATATGAAAGAATATTTTTATTCAGTATTTGACGTGACACAAAAATCCGATTTGAATTCGACCCAAAAATTTCGGGTTAAATCCGACCCGATTTCAAAACGGGTCGGGTTTCGGTTTTAGAATTCAACCCGTTTGGAAAATGGGTCGATTTGTGTCGACCTGAAAATACGAACTCAACCAGGGAAAAACAAGTATGATTGCCCGCGTCGCGTCTAGCGAGCTCCCTGCCTGTGTGTTGGTGCCCGTGTCGCGTCGACTGCTTGCTTCACATCGACTACCTATCCTGAAATTGCTTAAACTCACCCCCCCCCCCCCCCCCCCCCGCGCATTTCGTCGAGCTACTGATGCCTCACCTCAACTGCGGGTCGGGTCCGGGTTGAAAAACCTGACCCGTATGCGGTTTTGGGTTGGGTTAACTAGAATTGGGTCAGTTATGGATTGGACCCGAACTAGACCCCGTGACCTGATTTTGACAGCCCTAATCAACATCAATATCACCGGCCCAATAGCAAGTTCATGTTCATGATTTAATTAGAAAAGGTAAATGACTTTTTAATTATCTTTCATTGAAGATAATTATCTTGAGGTTATTATATATATATCAACTAGATAAGCTGTATTTTTCATGAACACCCCATGTTGACATATAGGATATTGTCAAGTGAAACAAGCAAGCAAAATGGCACATGTGGATCCTTTCCTTGCAGACAATTTCTTCAGCATCTAGATATACATATAACAAAAATAAATGAGACTTGAATGTTGCACATCACCAAACTTTCAAAAGTAATAGAAAGAATCCACCAACTCAAGCAAATAATGGCATAAAAATATATTTAGGTGTAGTAGAACGATTAATGGACCAAGTGTCCTTTTCCCCTTAACAGGTTTTTGTGGATTTCTGGCCATAAATAAGACCAACCATTGAGGGTTTGACAATGGACTTGTTATGCTTAGTTCATTTGCTGGTTTTCTTGGCTTTTGTAGCGTCTCTCTATGTCATGCAGGGAGTCTTAGTGAGTGGAGGTGAGTCTTATTAGTGGCTTGTTTGATAGTTTCAGGGATTGTTCTTTCATCTATTACAGTTTTTTTTATATATGGAATCTGATTTTTGTTTTTAGAATCTTCTGATTTTATTATAGAGAAGAAAAATAATGGAAATATATATACATAATATAATATTTTATTAAGATTTAAGAGAGGCACATACTCTCATATATTCTCTCTAAATTTGTTGCATCTCAAGCTTAGCTTTCATGCCTCTAATCTTGCAGGGAGATTGGCTGAACGACCGCCGTCGCCGCTCGGAAATCCCGGCCATTATTTTCCACCAAATAGCACAAGGGGGTGTTGAAAATTATGAACTAAAATTGCTTTTAGTATCATAGTCATGATTTAGGGAAGTTTTTTTGTTGGATTGAATGCCCTTGCACTTTGAAGGTCCATACTTTGATAATTGTACTGAGAAACTTCTGCATGGCTGTTTAAAATTAGATAAAAATT
This sequence comes from Dendrobium nobile, assembly GCA_022539455.1. Lineage (NCBI taxonomy): Eukaryota > Viridiplantae > Streptophyta > Magnoliopsida > Asparagales > Orchidaceae > Dendrobium > Dendrobium nobile. Next base: position 51,022,763 of record CM039722.1, on the reverse strand, counting down.
GTCTTCTTCTTCTTTTCTTTTGAGAAAAGCGAGTGTCCAGTACTCAGTAAAAACGGTAATTTATTTCCTTAATTTCACTATAGCGGTTTAAAATGGATTAGTTTGTTGAGTTTGATGAGCTGCATTTCTGAATGGTAATTCTATGGAGTATAAATTACAGAAGTTGAAACCCCCAAATATATACAAGGTGTTGGAGATTTTTTGGAGAAATAAGATAAATAAAACAGAAGAAAATTATAGTGAAATAGAGGAAGCCAAACTATTTTTGTTTTACTTCTTCACGTACAGAATTGAATAGTTTTAGACAAAACTAAGATAAATAAAGCAAGCCATAACAGTGAAACGACACCTTTTTTCACTAGTACAACTGTTTCAGTTTTAAAACATATAACTAATAAATTTAATTTTGCATCAATAATAAACACATAATAAACACATGGAGGGTACACTACCAATGAAAGTTTTTGAGTTTTTTTTTTTTTAGTTAGTCGAATTGAACGGAATCGCATGAGAAGAATGTTTCTTCATCAACGGTCAAGCCACCGGACACCTTCACCTGAATCCTCTATATTCTCTTGGCGAGTTCCCTCAAATGCGGATCTCTAATCCTCTCCACCTTCTTGGGAAGGAAGGAAGGGAATCCATTTGCCTGAAACCCTAACCAAAGCTGCCGATCCTCCGTAGCCCGCCGCAGCAATCAAGATCACCGGCATCCTTCGCCAGTCTCACTTAGGGGTGCAAACGAGTCGAGTCAAGTTCGAGCCAGGGGTTGGTCGAGTCGAGCTCGACTACCAGAAACTGAGCTCGAACTCGAGTCGAGCTCAAAAACCGAGCTCGAGCTCGGCTTGTCCCATATCGAGCGGCTCGTCGAGCTCAATTCGAGCTAAAAATGTCACCGTGTTCGATGTCGTGCCGAACCCCGTCGTCGTCGGATCCGCTTTCGTCCCGATCTAGGTCTGTCGCCTATGAGATCTGTCCGCCCGAGCTCCGCCGTCGAGACACGTCCGCCTGAGCTCACCGTCGAGATATGTCCGCCCAAACTCGTCGTCGCGTTCATTCGTCGTTATCCTGAGCTCCACCGTCCAGACACATCCGCCCGAGCTCCGTCGATGAGATCATTCCACCCGAGCTCGACTCTTCATCGTCCCAAAGCTTTTCCGCCAAGATCCGATTCCCGAGCACATCCAATCGTATTCATCCCGAGCTTCGCAGTGGAGATACGTTCGCCTGAGCTTGTTCGTCGTCGTCCCGAGCTGCGCCGTCGAGATCCATTTGCGTGAGCTCGTTCGGCATCGTCCCAAGGCTCTGCTGTCGAGATCCATCGTCCGTAGCATGTCCGTCGTCATCCCGACTCCCGAGCACATCTGTTCGTCGTCGTCCCAAGCTCGTTCGCGTCGCCCAATCGAGCTGCTCATCGAGCCGACGAGCCAAGTCTGAGCCCTGTTCGAGCTCGAGCTCGATAAGCTATCGAGCTCGAAACTGTGTTCGAGCTCGACTCGCGTGCTCCATAAGCTCGGCTCGTCGAGCCTGTTATCGAGTCAAGCTCGAGCCAGCTCGCGAGTCGGCTTGACTCAGTTGCACCCCTAGTCTCGCTCGCTACACACTTTCCTTGTTGAGAAAGAGAGCATCACGTGGCTCCCACACATTTGTTTGCAGAGAAATTTACATACATACCACTTTATTTCATGGTATTTACATATCTAACATCTAAAACATTAATATTACATTCATACCACCCATATACAATTTTAATATTAAATATATCACTCCTAAATTCATTTCTACCATTCATATCATCCTATAAATTTTAATATTTCATTCCATGCACCCAAATTTTTTTTTAAAAAGATAGGCATGTAATATTAATATTTTAAATATTTGATATATATAAATAGCACGAAATAAAATGATATGTATGTAAAACCCCCTTTATTTGTATCATGCACCAATTCACGAACCAATCAACCGGTTCACGGTACTTGGTTTGTTTTTTAGATGGGAGGTGGACAACTTATTTTTCTCTCGTCAGGAATAATATTTAATTAAATCGATGTGAGTTTTTGAAACAAAAAATAAAAAATAAAAATAAAAATATATATCTTATTTGAGCATTTAAAAAACATAAGGCACGGCTTCATCCGCAAAAATGTTTTGAGTTAATTTTTCTGGACGGCAGGATGGGCTATTTGATTGGAATTTTCACTTTTTCAGGAATGTTTTGCTATTAAAATATCTGCACAAAAATTTAATCTACAGTGTCAAAAAGAAAAAAAAATTAAGTGATAATTTCTTGATTAAATTTTGATGAGCATAAATTAAAAAAATATATATTTATGTTAAGATGAGTATAATATATCAATAATTAATTATATTTATTTAAAAATAAAATTTTAAAATTTGCAAATTTAGGGTCAAATATATAATTAGAACATAATGGCAATAACCAATTGTGCCCTTAAATTTATAAAATTTCTACATGATAATATGATGCTGCTATAATTTACAAACTAACTACTATGCTTGAATACATTCATATCATCACCAACGATCTACTAAGAACATCTTATCAATATGGTTCGAGAGTTGTCCTCTAACCACTATCGCATGGCTACACCGAGTGGTGACTTCATCACTTGTCATGCTAATGGTCTAACCACGTACACGCTATTGTCTATAATGATGATGCATACTTGATACATTACCAAACAGTTTTCCTCGATGTAATCATGAGTCGATGCTTCAAATGTAAAAAATCGGGAGAATCAAAACTCCAATTTCAACAAGCTTATAGTCAAATTGAATATCTCGATAAGACAAATCCAACAACATCAAAATCTGTCCAACCCAAGACCAAATGGGCCCAAATCAAGGGTCCGAAGCAAAATTTGAAGGTTTAATGCATTAATTGAATAACCAAATGAACATCGAATATGACATGCCTATAGTCGAATAGAGCGGCTCGATGTGACAAATCGAATGAGCACAATATCGCTTAATTCTGATGTCATTATGGCATATAAATGCTTGATAAATGCTATATTATTAAAGGAATCATTATCAGCCATCTGATAGGACACTTCCAACTTGCCATTGATCTTCTCCATATTTACAAGCAACATCCCTCCCAAAAAATATAAATAGGTCCTCATTCTTCACATAAGAAGGGGGGGGGGAGGAGAAAGAAGAAAATTTGAGAGCTATCTTGCCACCGAAAAATGTCAAATTTCTTCTCGACCATTGACGGTCACTATATTTCCTCCCATTCATTGGTTGCCGCCGAATTTTTTACCTACCACTGACTATTGTTGGGCTTTCACCTATAAGTTGGCTACTGCTTGATCTATTCCTGACTACCCACCATCGTTGAACTTTCACCCATACATTGGCTGCCGACGGATTTTTTCCCTACCACTGACTGTGGTTGGGCTTTCACCTATAAGTTGGCTACTGCTTGATCTATTCCTGACTACCTACAATCGTCGAACTTTCACATATTCATTGGATGTCGTCGGATTTCTTCTCGACCATCGACCTTCTCCGAACCTCTGCATGCTCATTGGCCATCATCGAATTTCTTCCCGATCATCGACCATCGCCGAATTTTCGCCTATTCCCTGGACATCACCATATCTCCAATCTTTGTTAGACCTCAACCAAACATTCTTCTGACTGTTGCCATCAAATTTCCAACATTTGCCATTCAATCAAGCTTAAGAATATCAATCCAAAGTTTGGCAAGACCTTCAACATATTGTACTTATATTGTCCTTGAGTTGAAGGGTGGATCGACTTTTGTAACTCATTCAAACAATAGTGGAATCATTTCTACTAGACGGGTCCCGTGGTTTTTCACTTTTTATGAATTTCCACATAAAATTTTTTATATTTCTCTATCATCTTAATTGTTTTTTTGTGTGCAAAATTTTCGTATATCACTAAGACGTTAAACTGTTTAGCTATACCACTACTATTTTCTCAACCTGCAACAATATTGTTGATATCAACACTAACTTCTAACATCAACACCAACATCATGTTGGATTTTTTATATTTCTCTATCATCTTAATTTTTTTCTTTTTCTAGATTTTTTTTCCAAAAAAAATACTAACATCTCTTAGAACTATTCTCTTATATATGTCCTATAATGCTAAACTATTTCATATTACCGCCACGAATATTCTGACATAGAGCACTTCCTAATGTATTTTCTATCCAAGCATGAGTATGTTTGGCTTCATATATACCTTAACTTAGTGAACAATATCACGTTAAAGCTCCTCATACCCACACAACTGGTTGAGTGCCAGCTTAGCATTTTCTAGTGTGCTTTAACTATAGGCGCAAATCAGAGCCCTACATGAGGTCCTGGTTGGGTACCCACACTCTGCGCTGGCAGGCTTTGCCCACCCATGCCCACTTATGGTGACTTTCGAGATGTCATACCCACCCACGCCCACCCACTTTCCATGCTTCTTGAATGCAGTCTGCCACGGATTAATAGCCTTGAGATTTTTTGCCTTTTTCTCTGACGGCAAACTTTTAAGCCACATATCAAAATTTATCGTGATCGCGACGCGGTTCAGTACTGCGCACTGCATAGTAAGAATTACTATAATATACTGCATGGATATAATTATTAGTAATGTAAATCGATTTGTCCCTTGATGTTGAGTACCCACCCATACCCATCCACGAGGCCATGAGGCGTACCCATACCCACCCATGTCCATTGGGTATCGGTGGATATGGGTACCCAATGCAGGGCTCTGGATCAAACACAGTATGTTATCTAAAAATTAAATGATTTAAATTTAATATTAATTTTTAGGCGAATTTATGTAAAATTTAAAGTTTTTTGAATCATTATTGATATTTTAAATCATATTCAAAATATTATTAATATTAATATTTAAATAAATATATTTTTTATGTATACATTTTAATGTAATTTAGATTTAAATAAACATAAAAAATGTTTAATTTAACTAGGTGAATAAATAAAAATTTTGTAATATACTAATGTGTATCCCAATTTTCATATATATACAAAGTCATAATAAAACCAGCAAACAGCTTGACAGAGCCTGATCAGCTCAGCATTATCATCGGGAATAACCAATTTTCAAAGGGAATAACCAATCATCTTCTCGATTCAAAAGCTTAGTTGTCTTCTACTGCATCAATCCTCCTTTATTACTAACTTATGCAATGTTCAGTCACAGTCACAAGCCATTAATGCAATGCAAGACCAGTCCAACGTTTGTCTATACTTATCATAACGCTATTCCAATGTCACCGCCTAGTCATTCCCCACACTACTCTACAGCACCCCAATTATAATCAACTGAGCCGAAAGCTGAAGCTCATTAAGCATTCATTAATTCAAGGCCATTAAATCTCCAAGCGTGCAAACTACTTTTAATAATTTAGTGTGTAATTTTACTGTGTTAATCAATTGAGTTGTATTGTTATTTCGAATCTTAATTTTGTCGATGAAATTCGTTAGGGTTGCAGGGGTCTTCCATCAATTTATGTTCAAGTGTTTTGCAATTATTATTATTATTATTATTATTTTTAGTTATCATACAATCCTGTGATGTTATGTACTCGGGTGCTATATAGTTTGTTTCAAGGCAGACAGAGTGCGTAGCGCTGCAGTGCTCTAGATCCCGTGTTGCGGTGCTGTTAGGCAAGTAGGTGACAGAGAGTACTTGAGCATCGTGATGGAGCGCCAGGAAACTGCAAGGCGGGCTGGCAATTTTCTTACTCATTTTCTTTAATGGTTGCATCCCTTGGTAGTTTTAAATGAGTTTAAAAAGGTTTAGTTGGCTATGTATGCTACGCACATCTTTTAATTGATGGTCGTTGTATAATTATCAAGACTTATGGCCGACATAATTTATGGATGGTAAAGGATTGGCTTGCTCGGATAATCCTAAAAAAAAAATGAGTTTTTATTTATTTATTTGTATAAGAATAATGCAAGAGTAAAAAGAGATAAGGAGAGACAGACAAAATATAAATCTATACTATAACTCTCAAATTTTATAGTGAATTTCTTAATGTTGATCCTTGCTAATTTATGTTAAATCCTGATATTTTTATCTTTGCTATGTTTTTCTCTTTTTTATTTGTGTTAAGTGGGTGGTTTAGTTCTCCAACAACTCACAATAAATCCTGAATATTCCCTGCACAACTTTAAGTCAAACAACACCTTTTATCTCTCATTTGTGTTCAACTTCCCATAATTAAGCAGGAATATTCAACAGCAAAATTAAGAACATCTTTCTAAAATACCATAAACTTCTTCAGATAAAGTTGGTTCCACGATCTGTGTAAGAGTAGCATTCTTAGCTTTATTTCAAAGAATGCGTCTCTTACACAAACAAGTTTGACTAGAAAGATAGAAGAACAAGGTGGTCTACAAGGAGAAGAAAAGAGAAAGTGAGAGAGAGGGAGAAAGAAATCGGACCGTTAACCCTCAATTCCCCTGCAGTGCAAGCTTCACTCTTTAGCTTTTCTCTATTTCAGTAGAAGAGCTGGGGAAATGAGCAGGCGATTGCAAAGCATGTAGCCTTTTGGTTTCCTTTGCATGTATTCAGAGCTTGTTTCTCTGGTTCCTTGCTCTGCAAAAAGTGGCTCCGCCGCCGCCGCTTCGCCGGCAGCTGTCGCCGGGATGCTTCCCCCGAGATTTCCGCCGGGGATGGGGAAAGGGGGAAAGGTCTCATTTTGTTGGAAGATAGATTGAGAAGGAAGGTAAACTAACAGAGCTAGCGTGAATGAGAAGCAGGTGTATAAAGAGCAGGGAAGGGAGAAAATAAAATTTGTGCGGATATCATGAAAAATATTTTCATTTAAATACTTATAACAAATTAAATCTTTTAAGAAAATTGTCAGAAAATTTATTTAACCCTATCAAATCTTTTTGGAAAAACAAAATAAATTCTAATTTTATTTAATTTTGGTAATGATTTATTTGTTTATGTGCGTGAAATTGTTTTATTTATTTTATTTAATCTTATAATAATTGTGAGATAATAAATCTCATTGCAAAAACATAATATTCTTTAGATTGTAAGATCAGATAATTCAAAATTTTAAAATTATAAATAAGTATATGACTCAATTTTTTAATTTAAAAAATAATATTCTATATAAATTAATAGGCCATTTAAACTCATACAAAATATTATTATTTCATCGCTCAGAAAATTTTATGAAACTTTCTTATAAAAATTTTGGTTGTTTTTTGGTACTATAAATTTTAACAATTATTGCAAAAATTATACCCAATCAATTAGCATGCTTCATTTCTTTTGAGGAGTGGAAGGCTATTATGGACATTTCCGTTGGCGCATGTTTTTTTGTGAGGAATGGGTGGCGCACTTGCGCAGAATCCAAAGCCCGTTGGACTTTGGTTGCAATGTAAGAAATAATAGATCAGATTAAGAAAATTAAAGTAAAATAATAAAAGAAGCGGAAAGGATAAGGAAGTGCTCGTTGAATGGTCGCCGAGCTGTTAAGAAAAAAAATTCTATAAACTTCTTTTAAGGGATTAAATTCAAAAAAGGTTAAAATTTTGTTTAAATTTTTTATTATATTGAATTTTAAAAGGTATATACTTCTTTTAAGGGATTCAATTAAAATTTAGTTTACACTATTTTAAGGTAAATTTAATCATTATAAAATTTATTATGATATATTTTTTTGGACATTTAGGTCAATTAAAACTTCATTTGGGGCGGCTTTTTTATTATTTTAAATTATTTTTTTACTAAAAAATTGCTTTCAAAAGCAGTAAAAAAAAGTCGTCTCAAGTGAAGTCTATCAAACTCACGCATATAACATATGCGTTATATGCAAGCTTCGAATTTAAAACATTTAGTCGCCCTAACTTAACATATTTTTGCAAACGGGTAAGAAATTGCAAACCTGACCTAATTAGGTCAGACACGCACAGCGTGGTCACCCTGGTGCAGCTAGCTAGGCGAGGGGCAAGAGCTTTGCGATGGCCGCGCACATCACGTGAGTGTCTGAGCGAGGGAGGGGCCACGAGGGGTATGGCCGCAACTTGCGAGGGGCGAGGCTGCAAGGGAAGATCGACAAAGCATCTGCCGAGGTGCGACCTTGCTGCTATGTAGGGCCTGCAGGCAGCGTCGCAGCCGACGGGCGACGCGAGACGCACGGGGTGAGCCGACGAGGCTGCGAGGGCAACGAGCGAGCAAGGCCAACCGTGGGGCATGCAGGTGGTGGGTGGGCGACTCGAGATAGTCACGCAACAGGTCAAAACTGAGTTTTCGGTTGACCCAAAACCGACCCGGAATTTGAACCGAGTTGAAAATTGGGACCCAAACTGTCCCGTTCTTAAAACGGTTTGGTCATAACCCGAAAAAATTCAGATTGAATTCAAGTCAAATTTGTGGGTGGTGCCAATTTTGCCACCCTTAGATCATATGCATGCGAGAGAAATTTAATTAAAATATCCTAGTTTAAAATAAAAAAAAATGTTTCGGCTATGCGTGGCTATTTTCGGCCAAACAAGTTAGCATGCACAGCTTCAAAGTGAAAAAGTAAAGGTCACCACAAATTTTACAAGTATGGTCTTTATGGCCATCACTTCCCCCTTCTTTTTGTTGAAATTGGAACTATATTTTTCCAATAATTGTAGACTATAACCATTAATGGTTAATGTTTTCAAAAAAATTTAAATCTTTATAATTATTTAACCTCAGATATTAATATTAGGTTTAATTATATATTTTTTATTTTTACTTTTTTTTAGTTTTATTCATATTTTAATATATGTGTATATTTTAATAACTTAAATACATATTATTTTATTTATATTAAATATTATAAAACATGATAATGACAAGCTAAAATGGTTTTGGACGACAATTCAGGGTGTGGTCAGATGAAAAGGGTAATGCTCAATTGGGTTTCACTAAAAAAAATAAAAATACCTAAAAAAACAACCAAAACTTATTTTGAATATTTTTAAAACAATAGATGCCCCTTGCCCCCCAGATTGAAAGCTTAGGGTTCACACGGACCTCCCTACTAGTCACTCGCTATTTAGCACATGTATGGTGCCTGTCATAGCCACTTACTATCATCCATGATGAAGCATCATTGACCATGCTTATCACTTTAGATATAGTGAAATATATTTTCAAGAGGGTTCCAGCTAATATCACCATAGTTAGCCAACCACGTAGCTATCATTTATGCAATTCAAAATGGACTCGCCTCCCACTTTGAGGCTACCTGGGGTTCTAGCAAAGGTCGATGACAAATTCAGGACACTTACTAATTATTTCTTTCTTAGCTTAACCGTGATTAGCACTCACTTACCCTTATTTGTTTCTACACGCTCGGTACTAGGGAACTTGCCTTGAAATAGAGGAATATAAATGAGACTTGTAATCAACAATTAAGACACATATTTAAGATTGTATGTATCAAATGTCATTAATTATAGTACTTTTTTAATTTCTTTATTGATGAAATATTTCCTATAGTCCTTAGATCTTCATAAGTAAATGTTGAAGAGAAATATTTTGGATCTATGATATTATATCAAAAGAACTAGAGCTAGAAGTCCATTCTCCATAGATCTCTCTCTCTCTCTCTCTCTCTCTCTCTCTCTCTCTCTCTCTCTCTCTCTCTCTCTCTCTCTCTCTCTCTCTCTATAGACTAACAAAAACTGGGAATGAAAGTTATTTTAGTTATGTGCAAAATTTAACTTAATTTGGTTTAGATCACCACTCCATACTCAACATGAATATCAAGATTTTCTTAACTCATTTGAATATAATTCGAGTCGACAAAAAATATGACTCAAAATGAGAGATATAAAACAATCTCCTTATTCAAGGAAAGGTGTTGGCTCACTGTGGCAAATTTACATCATATAATACATTACCTACTTGGAGAATGACACAATAGTTGCTCTCACTAGAATGTTATTCTATTCATTTGGTTTGTAGGCCCATCACAAAGTCGGCAGGTAATAGAGATTAGAAGGACCAACGGTGGCTTGAGGGATCATAGTTGACGGGTGACGGTGGTCGGAAGAATGGTAGTCGGCGAGCGATGATGGTCAAAAAGGCCGTAGTTGAGCGACGATGGAAGAAAGCACCATAGTTGGCAGACGACTGTGGTTGGAAGAAACGTAGTCGGGTAGTCGGGTGACGGTGGTCCGAAGGATTGTAGTTGGGCGATGGTGGTCGAAATGATCTTAGTCAAGTATTCGGGTGATGGTGGATGGAAAGACATTATTTATGTGACGATGGTCAAAAAGACCGTAGTCGGGTGATGATGGTCGATCGGACGGACCGTAGTCGAGCGATGGTGGTCGGAACGACCATCATCGTGTAATGATGGTCAGAAGGACCATCAATGGTTGTTAGATGGAGGTCTGACGACAATAGTCAAGGTGGAGATTCAACAACAAATTTGGCCTGGAGGCACGAATTTGTTGGCGGTGAAGACGGGGTGGAGCTTCAAAATTCTCTAAGCCTAAGAGCATTTTGTCTTCTTCCTCTACCCCCTTATGTGAAGAATGATGATTTATTTATAATTTTTTGGGAATAACATGACTAATAAATATGGAGAAGACCAAGGATATGATGGGAGCGTTTCATCATACAGCTGGTATTAACTCACTACTAAAAAGTTAATGTTTTCGCAGCAATTTATAGCAGCAGTTTTAAAACCGCCACTGTAAATCGTTATGACAGCGGTTTTAACCGCCACTAAATTCACCATCATTTTTCATAATATTTTGTAGCAGCGGTTTTGAAACCGCTGGCTGAGACACGTCACTCATAAATTAATCTCCTTTCGCCGACTCATTCTCTACCGCAATCTCCTCCTTTCGTGCCCTAGCCGACTCATTCTCTACCGCGACTTTCTCTTCGTCGACGATCATCCACGCCAAATACTACCTTCCTATGCCGAATCCATCTCGTCTTGAAGCCTAATATTCATGATCGTCGATTTCGTCTTAGTTTAACGATCCCAAAAAATCGTACTATGTATGATCAGTATGGGGAGGAAGGGCTTAAAGGCGGTGTTACTCCGGCGGCGGCGCTATTTTCTTCACTAGAGGCGATGGGCCTACCGTGTTTAGGTTTAATTCGAGGAACGCTAATGATATCTTCTCTGAGTTCTTTAGATTCTCGAGTCCTTTTGGGGCCATGGGTGGGGGAATGGAATGAGAGGGGGCATGAGATTTTCGAACTTGATGTTTGGAGATGATCTTTTTGGATCAGCGTTTGGTGGTAGGAGAGAGAGTCGTATGGAATCGTTGCTGCCGCTGATTGAGAACAAGTTGCCTTGCACTACCCTAGAGGAGTTGTATAAGGGCACCACGAAAAAGATGAAGATTTCCAGGGAGATCGCTGATATCAGTGGGGGAGTTTTTCTTTTCCCTGTTGATTCAATTACCGATTCTAAAAAAAGTTTTTTTTTTCATTCAATGTGATAACAAATTAGATTTAATAATGGATTTTATTTTATTTATTCTGAAACTTGCCACTTGAAGGCCATGCCAGCTGAAGCTCTTACAGGCTACACAGTTCATCTCAAAACTTCAACTAAAGGTAATTTTTTCCTTGATTCACTTCTGGTTTTGTTCTCTTTCATCCTATTTAAAATCTAATTTTGGTTGTTATTTATGAATTTCAAAACTGGGAGCTTTATTATGATTGCAAACTTTATTTTTTTCTATATTTTTATTTAGTTTGCATCTCACAGTTAGCTATAAAGTTGTACCACTAAAGAATTTTTAGTGGGTTTGACAACTTCAGTGCAATGTTTGTGTTGATGGAAGCATTGTCAACTTAGGGCTTTGGAAGACTTCAGGTATTTTGACTGATTGTGTCTAAATTCGACATTTGAATGCTTCGGCAGTTCTTATGTTTTTTATGTTTTTTCATTATTGTTCTTAGGCCAGGCAGATTATAGCAGATTAAGGCCACTTAGTTAGAGAGGAGCAGATATTTTTGTTCTGGCCTTTTCTTTGATCAGTAGGGAAAGCTATGGGAATGTTCTGAAGAAGGTATTTCAGTTTATAGAATTCCTTTTATAATTTCATTTTGGATTATAATTTTTATCTTAGTATTGCGAATAGCTGTAAATTGTTTATTCTCGGCTACTGTTTTAACGGCCTAAAGCTAAGGATTTTGTTTTCTCTATTGTACTATATTGATCTCTATTATTTATCACAAATCTCAAAATATTAATATTAGCATTGATGGTACGAAAATGTCCTCATCAAGCGATGAGTATTTGTGCTCACCTAATAATTTCTCCTCATCAATATGCATTTTCTAATTCGAAAACTACATGCATGACACCTTCTGAGCTTTCTAAGAATATGATTATCCATATTTGATGAGCTTTCTATGTAAAACTGCTAGCATTTAGACAATTTAAACCTTCAAGCATTACTTCTTGATGCCTAATCTTGATGAATTTTGCCTTGTTACTCTGTTGCAGTTTTAAGGCACGGAGTTATGGTCGAAAGAGCAAGAGAATGACTGAGATTCTTGACAATTATTATGCACATCAAAGGATCCAATGCCATCTTATGACAGAAATGGATCATAACATTTTGGTTTGGTTTCATCTTAGTTTTCATTTCAAAATTGATTGTAATCAACACAAGGTTGTATGCCTTAATCTGTCAAAGTTCCTATAACATTACTGTTTTGATATGTTGTTTATGTGTATATTTAATTGGACATTCATATTTTGTGTTTTTTTTTTCTAAAATTCTGGATATTTGTGGCGGTTTTAACCGCCACAAATGTCCAGATTTGCGGCAGTTAAAACCGCCACAATACTTGAAATCTGTTTATTTGAAAAGCATTAGTGGCGGTTATAAATGCTGCAAATCTGGACTATTGTGGCGATTATAACCGCTGCTAAATCTAGCACTTCATCATATCTACCCCGCCGGTCCTGAAACCGCTGCAGAATGTCGTTGCAGCGCATTGCTATTACAGCGGGGTTGCAGCGGTTTCAAAACCGCTGCAACTAAAATTGTGGCGGTTATAACCGCCGGGATAGACCAAATATTGTGCTGCGGTAAGCCTATTTTTTGGTAGTGACTCCCTTGATCATGGAAAGTTTATCAAGCATTTAACTACATTAGAGATGGCAGAATAGAGTGATATTGCTCTTGTTGGATTTGTCTCGTCTATAAGCATGTCATATTTGAATATTATTTGATCTTTCAATTAATGCTATGTAGTTGTTAAGTAGGTTTTGGTCTTTGATTTTGGGTCATTTGGGCTCGGATTGGATCAAATTACGTGTCGTTGGGTTCGTCTCCTTAAAATGTTCAATTTGAGAGTATGTTTGCTTGAATTGGAGTTCAGATGATCCTACATTTAATGTTTTAAGCTTCATACTCATATTTGCATTGAGATTCGTGCCCCATCAAAGTAATTTTTTAGTTACATATCAAGTATATATACACCATTATAAATCAAGTAAATTCTAGTTAAAATTGATTTTAGGTCGAATCAAATTTAAATCATTATAAGCTTGACTTGAAATGATTTGATTTTGAGTCATATTCAACTCAAAATGACAATTTTAGGTTAAGTCAAGACGGTTCAAACTCGACCCTTTATCAGGTTTACTCCTAACCCCCAACACATGAATGGAGTTCATGATATGTCAAACTCTACTCCCAGTTGAGGGAGAGTAATGAATTGATATTTAAAAGGATAATTTCAAACCTCCTTATCAACTCAATATTCAAACCTTATTCACTATAGCAGAATTATTAAAAAAATATATTTTCTTATATAAGCTTAATTAGGTTATTAATTTGATAAATTTACTCAATTACTATTCATAATTTATTAATATGATATTGAAAAGTTGAAATTACAATGTGTTTTGTTAAATTGAACAATATGTTGCTACAATCAAATCTATTTACAGATAATATAAGAGAGCAACAAAAAAAAACATAATAAATTAAAATATCATTAATAATGAGATTTTATTATAATAATAAATATTACATGCAAAAATATTTTAGAAAATAATCATAACAACTTTAATTAATATTTATATTCTACTTAACCTCTTCACTTATGAATATTGGGCTTCGTTTGGGACAGTATATTTCATTGCATTCAAAAAGATTTTGTACAAAAAATTTTATTTATACCAACCGTTGCTTAGTTTGGTTGGTTGGTGAGTGCTAAATTCCCCACGAGCGGCAACACCTCTTAAGTGGGACCCAATCAAGTGTGAACTAGGAGGTTTCTGAGTTGAGTGTCTCTTTTATGTCTGACCAGAATTAATCAAGCCTTCAAGCGCTCTTTCAATAGTTGCAGCGTGTGCATATTCTGTTCAAAAAAAAAAATTCTACAACACTTTTAAAATTTCTTTTCTCTGCATCAACTTTATAAGAAAACAAATACATTTTAATGCTTATTTTATTAGAGAGGGATTATTTTAGCGGTGTTTTTAGATTTTTTTAATGGTTAAATTATAAATATGTAATTCTAGTATATAATATTAAAAATAATTTTTTTCGTTAACTACTTGGCCAAATGTCTCTTGACATCATTTTTTTTTTTACTTCTTATGTGCTAAGCACTGATTAAAATTTTGAACTATTTATGTCATGCTTCATCAATTTTAATTTATTTAATTTTAACTTTATTATTATATTCCAACTAAAAATTTTCATACAGGCTGCAAACTGTCTTTTCACTAATATATTATATTCGCATAGAGTACTCTTATTTTTTAAGAAAATATTTTTTTAAAGGTGTATGACCACCACCTCACTAGAAATGTTCAGATTTGGCATGGAGTCCTTAATTAACATGTACGAAGCCATTGATGATAAGAATAAAAAATTGTAACGTTAGAAGCTAAAATAATAGAACAATAATATTCAAAAAAATTATATAAAAAAAATTTCATTTCCACTATCTCTTCCTTCTAAGGTGATATAAAAGTGTGAGATCCTTTTCTTGCGGAAGAAGCACTTCCATCGGATATTGAGAGAGGAGGAGGGAGCCGAATGCACAGAACTTCTTATTTCTCTTGACCCCCTATTACAAGCCTAAACACACTTATTAAAGGACTCCGAAAGGCTATACAAATAGCTCCACAAATGCCTACATATGTCATACAAAAAACTTATACAAAAAATAAACCTAAAAATTTGAAATAATATCTAACAAAAAGAATATCAAAAAATTTATGAGAGTTGGCTAGAGTAGAGTAGGAGTGCCTAACAATGATTAGATCCTCACTTTGATTCAAATAATTTGAATTCGGGTTAATCGGTTTAATAAATGGGCTGAATTTAGATTAGATTTTTCTAATCAAATATGCTTAATTTAGCTGTTAATAAATCATATATTAAAATAAATTAATTAAAACGGGTCAACATGTTGAGTTCGAGTGATTCGGATTTCTAGCGGTTTGGATTGGAGTTTTTGATATGTTTTTTTAAAACGGACCGGATTAATTAGATTCTAAACAGGTCAATTTTGAGTCAGACTTGAATCTCACTCATCTATCCATTTTGACACCCCTATATCTAGATTAAAAATTACTTTTTTTTTTTTCATAACAACTTTATAAAATTATAAAAAATTATTCCAAATAAAATCTAAAACAATCTTTGGCTCCTCAAATTTATTCAATTTTACTAAAGAAACAAGGACAATACAATGATTAGTGGATAATCAGTAGAGAATTACAATATTCTATTGTTCTATTCTAAAATTCTCATGGCCTAACTGGAGGTTCCGGATGCGAATTTTGTTTTGGCGATGGTGGCACAAACGGCGAATATCTTCGTTGTCCTCTCACTGCTACAGGAATCGCTTCAACCCCAACTCCATTCATAGCATCAAAGGAAGAAATTGTCTCTGTATAAGAGAAGAAAGCATGGAAATTTTTATCAAAAATGCCTCATCGCCTAAAGAAATATTCAAATGAACAGCAAAAAATTGAAATAATAAAAAAGAATTAAAAGAATTTATCAAATATTCAACCTGGCTTGAACTGTAATTCTGCAATCATCCTGGCTTGAATTGGAGAGGAAAACAGAGCCGAGAACAGAGCAACAATGGCCAAAGCCATGGCGTTGCGATGGCCAATATGGTTCTTCATGTTGCGAAGGCTTTGATGAATATTGAAAGAGAAAGTTGTATTTTTTTTTTTTTCTGAATTCAGATTTATACATCTATACAGTTAAAAATAGTAAATTAAAGAACTGGTGAAGGCATAATTAATTCTATTGCTAAAAATGGCATCAATGCGGCGAGAGATTATTCTGTGCGGAGGCCGGACGTAACTCTATGTCCGAAAGCCAATCAGGTGAAGCCACGTCCGCGGTACCGAGCAGTATGGAGCAATATCGAGCCACGATACCGAACAAAGGGATGATGTGGCGCATTATAATTGGATTCCGGACGCCGTTCGGAATAATTTTTCGAGAGCTTTCACTCGTTCAACCTTCACATTAAATGGAATGCCACTTTAGAAAACATTTTAAATTGAAAGTTATTCTCACCAAAGAAAATATCAACTGCTTTTGAGAGTTATGTATTATTTGAATAAAATAAAAAAAATGAAAATTTATTAGTCTGATTCGGTTGTTAAAGTATAGTTTTATCATTGGTTTAATTTTGACTTTTTGTTTACTTTTTGTTATTAGTTTGTAAAACTGATTAAATAAAAAAAATTGAAATGGGTTGATTTCAATTAATTTTAAATTAATAAAATAAATAAATAAACAAGTAAGATAAAGATGAATGTGAATATTATTTAGGATGATTTACATATCAAAAATATATAAATTATATATTTATCGAAAAAATCTTATTTTTTTACTCACATAATATTCAATTCTTTTAAATAGAATATAAAATTCACCTTCTTGTTCATTTTCCTAATTCTTTTTCCTTATATTGGTGGCTCATTGTGGAAGAATTATTACGTCCTCCGTCCGGATGCAGAGGAACATTCGGTCGTAGGCAAAATCGCGCCTATACCGAGGTGTACCGAGTTTTTTGAAAAAAACTCGGTACACCTCGGTATAGGCGCGATTTTTGTTGGGTCCAGTAATTAGGTTGTTAAGCCTAAGTGAATGTCCCAAGGCTAACCAAGAGGGGGGGTGAATTGGCAATTAAAAAATGTAACTTCAACTCTTGGAATTTTAGAAAACCTTTTGAATTATTGATGCAAGTTAAAATTAAAGTTTAAAAATAAACTTTTCAACCAGAGTAAACAACTTGCAATAAAATTAAATGCGGAATAAAAAATAAGAAAGAACACACCAGATTTATAGTGGTTCGGTCAAACCTTGACCTACATCCACTCCCCAGAGGCACCCTCTGAGTATTGCACTAATACCACAAAGTGACTCTCCTTTTGCCCCACAGCAAGGCGGAGAAGCCTGTACAAAATCACTTTCACCTTCCCCGGTGCGGCGGAGTAGCCGGGTTCTTTAACACCAAAGAGATCTTCTTCTTGCCAAAACTTCCCTCAAGACGACCCTTGAATCCGATGGTACTGAAGTGCAAGTTCGCCGGAGCAACCGTGTGAATATCCCCTTCACACTCCCTTGAAATCCCCTTCAAAGATCTTCTCCCTCTCAAACTCCACCTTTTCCTCTCTCCCTTTCAAGTTCTCTCTTCTAGTTTTCTCCACAAGAACGAAGACACAATGAATGTCAAAGATACACTTTGTCGTCCTTTTACACTTCTCCAAGTGTCGGCAGAGAACCGGACCGATGTTGTTGAACTTCACTTGAGAGCCTTCGCCGGAGCAACCGTGTGAATATCCCCTCCACACTCCCTTGAAATCCCCTCCAAGGATCTTCTCCCTCTCAATGATCCCTCTCAAGAGAAAACAACTCCAAAGGCATTTGTAATAGTTTCTAGGACTCCTTATATAGAAAGCAGAAGAAAAACCGTCCAAAACAAGTTTTTCTGCGCACTGGATCGTCCCGTACGAAATTTTGTTCATCTGTACGAACCAATTTCGTCCTGGACGAAATTGGTTCGTCCCGGGACGAAAATATTTCGTCTGGACGAACAGTTATATCAAAAGTCGGTTCCGGAAACTGCTAGAAACTGCCATAGTCGGTTCCCATCGTCCTGGACGAACTGGACTTCGTCTGGACAAAATTTTTGCAGAAAGAAACTCGTCTTGGGACGAAAATGATTTCGTCTGGACGATTAGGACTTAGAAAATATTTCCAGTTCAGTTCTTGTCCGTTCCATTGCTCTTACAAGGAGATAACTGATCTGATCGTCCCGTACGAACAATGTTCGTCCCGTACGATCAGTATAAAAACTTTTTCAAGATCTCCTTTAAGTGTGTGTAAATTTATTCACTCAATTACAATCACTTCCTTTCAAATTTAATTTAAATAAAAAGTACAAGCTTCAAATTCACAAAGTATCTCATGCCAAATTTGATTTGAAGTCTTCGTAGTCTGGAGTTTGATTTTCCTGAAATATTAGTACACATAAGAGCAAAAACAAATCTTCCAAAAAGTGTTAGGAGATAACTACACATAAAACAATAATATTTGGAATCATCAAAATAATTCAAGTTGCAAGAATGTAAAACATGTAAATAGCAACTTTCCTAACAATCTCCCCCTTTTTGATGATGGCAAAATAATTATTGTTTGTATAATTTCAAATTCTAAGAATCTCCTAAACTCTCCATGAATTAATGAACATATGAAAATAAGGAGGTATTTAAACAAAATATTTTTGTTTTTAAAATTTTAGATATACAAAACAAAACAAACACACATACACAAAAATAAACACAAAAAACATTACAAGACACACACAAAATTTAAAAAAAATTCTCCCCCTAAACAATACACAAAAACATTACAAGACACACACAAAATTTAAAAAAAATTTCTCCCCCTAAACAATACAAACAATAATCTCTCCCCCTTTTTGACAACAACAAAAAGTGAAGAAGAAATAGACTAGTAATGTAGAAAATCTTATGAAAAATTCATGTATAAATTTAATCTAAAAAAATGATTGACATAAGAATGCAACTAAGAATTAAGAACATTAGTCAAATCATAGAATTTCATAGAATTTAAAAAATTGATATAACATTGTAATAAGTAAGAATTTATGAAAAACATGATTCAATTTAGACATTTATGATATGAAAAATCATTGTAATAAAGATGAGTAAAAAATTGCATATTCCAAAAATCAATTGAAATATAAATGAACATTAGATCTACTTGAATTAATAGACTAAAAAGAATATGGTAGTTTTTAAAATTTTGTGTTGATAACAATACCAATGTAATGTTGATGGCCTCCTACTTTAACCTTTTCGGTGGCATTCCTCCTCCTCCTCCTCCAGAACAGTAGAGATGATTTTATGTGTTTTTGTAGTACTTGTGTTGTATTTTTTGTTGTGTTGTTGTGATTGTTACTCATTTTTTTGTCTTGTTATGTTAATGTTTTTGTTAAATGTATGTATTTGTCTTTTATTTTATGTTGTGTTTAGCTTTTGTGAAATGTAATCTTTTCATATAAATCAATGCATTTCACACTTGTTTCAGTATTGATTTGTTATTGAAATGTGGTTAATTTTTATGAATTTCATTAGTATTATTTAATCTTCATAGTGCTTAAATTAGATTGTAATTGGAGATTATCTACATTAGAAAATCTAGTCTTTCAAAATTTAAAAGTTGTTTATAACTTGTTGTAATTAGAATTTTTAAATTCATGTCTATTCATTTAGACTACATAAAAGTTAAAATTATTATTGCAATTTAGATGTTTACTTATTTTGTATTTCTTTGTTCAAAAAATATTTATGTACTTAGAAATATTTGAAATTTTAGATTATTGATTTTGGAAAGAATTGGTGTAAATTACTCTTGAAAATTGTACAAAAAGTACAAAAAATCAAAAGAAATGCGCAATGGTTCGCAAATATGAAAAAGAGGCACAAAATCAGCTCAATATCAATAGATGCACAAAAATGTGCTCAAAAAGTTGAAAAAGATGCGCAAAGCGCCACTTGTGGTAATTCTCTTCTTTCCAAATTCTTTCAATCTCTTAATTCAAATTGATCTTATGTTCATTTATATTCTATTGAATTTTGAAATATAGAATTTTTTCTTCATCTCTCTTGTAATGATTTTCTATATTGAAATGTCTAAATTGAATCATGTCTTTGCTAAATTCTTCTTACTTACAATGTTATATCACTTTTTAAATCTCCTGAATTTCTATGATTGACCTAATGTTTTTAGTTTAAAATTGCATACCCTATGTCAATCACCATTTAGATTAAATTTTAACAATGAATTTCATATAATTATTTACATTTCTGGTCTTTTTCTTCTTCACTTTTTGTTGCTGTCAAAAAGGGGGAGAAATTATTAGTTTGTGTATGTTTGTGTTTTCTCTTTTTTAGTTGTTCTGTTTGCAATTAAAAAAAAAAAAAAACAAAAATTTTGTTCGTTAAATATTGTTCTTTAATGCCTCCTTATTTTAATGTACTCATAAATTCAGGGGGAGTTTAGGAGATAAAAGATGTGTTTCAACTTAAAACCATACTAATAATAATTGTTTTGCCATCATCAAAAAGGGGGAGATTGTTTGAATAGTTGCTATTTGAATGAGTTATATTTATGCAACTTATGTAGTTTTGATGATTCCAAACATTATTGTTCAAATGTATAGTTATCTCCTAACAATTTCAAAAGATTTGCACTTGCTCTTGTGTGTACTAACATTTCAGGAAAATCAGACTCCAGACTACGAAAACTTCAATTCAAATTCAACATGAGATATTATGTTTAATTGATGTTTATCTTTTCTTTGAATTAATTTTGAAAGGGAGTGATTGTAATTGAGTGAATAAAATCTCACACACACACACAAATAAGGAGATCTTGAAATTCTATACTGATCGTACAGGACGATATTTATCGTACTGGACGATCTGTCAGTTATCTCCTATAGAGCACTTGGAACGAATAGGAACTTGCCTTGAAAAATTTTCTAAGTCCTATTCGTCCAGGACGAAATTTATCATCGTCCCAGGCGATGGGTTCTCTGCAAAATTTTCGTCCAGACGAATTTTACCATCGTACGAGGCGACCAGTCCTCTGGAAAATTTTCGTCCAGACGAAAATAAATATCGTACAGGACGATCAGCTCTCTGGAACTTTTTCGTACAAACGAAAACAAGTTATCGTCCGCGGCGATAGGTTCTCTGGAAAATGTTCGTCCAGACGAAATAAATAATCGTCCAGGACGATCGGCTCTCTGAAAAATTTTCGTCCAGACGACCACATTTTCGTTCAAACGACAAACCGACTTAGAACAGTTTTCAGCAGTTTCTAGAACCGACCTTGTAATAACCGTTCGTACTGGACGAACCAAGTTCGTACAGGACGATCAGATGTACGAAGTCAGTTCGTACACATATACAAATTGGGTCGTTTCAGATCGTTTAAGTAAAATCGTCCAGGACGATCCAGGATCGTACAGGACGATTCACTGCGTACAGAATTGAAAATTTGCAGTTTTTGGGCGGTTTCACTTGTCTTTTATATAAATAGTCCAAATTAGACTGCCACCCAATCTTTTTGTCATTTGATCTTCGTGCCTTTTGAGAGAATAGCCAAGGAGAGAGTGGAAGAGAGCATTCAAAGGAGGATTCCTATCACTGGAGCGAGAAGGCTTCACTTGGATTGCTAAGGTAAGAGTCTCTACTTGTGAAATTGGATTTCTTCACTCTTTTTCTTTCTTCCTTCTAGATTCTTGTGAGAAGATCATTCAAGAAGGTCCGGTTCTCTGCCGACACTTGGAGAGTGTGAACAGCCGAAGGGTTCTCTGCCCACACTTGGAGAGTGTGAACAGACGAAGGGTTCTCTGCCCACACTAGGAGAGTGTGAAAGGACGAAGGGTTCTCTGCCCACACTAGGAGAGTGTGAAAGGACGAAGGGTTCTCTGCCCACACTAGGAGAGTGTGAAAGGACGAAGGGTTCTCTACCTACACTTGGAGGGTGTGAAAGGACGACGGTTCTCTGCCAACACTGGGTTTTGTGTAAAAGGACGGACGGTTCTCTACCGCACCGGGGAGTGGTGAAAAGAGTGTGTTGTAAGGGCTTCTCCGCCTTGCTGTGGGTGCAAAAGGAGAGTCACTATTGGTATTAGTGCAATACTCAGAGGGTGCCTCTGAGGAGTGGATGTAGGTCTGGTTATAGACCGAACCACTATAAATCTGGTGTCATTTACTTTATAGCTTTTACGTTTCCGCACTTTTAAATTTCAGTTTTAACAACTCTGTGGTTGAAAAATATTTTTCTACTAACTTTAAAAAGAAAATTTTATTTCGGTTCAACTTTATTTTTAAGAGGGTTTAAAATTTTAAAAACTACCAATTCACCCCCCTCTTGGTAGCCTTGGGACACTTACTTAGGCTTAACAACCTAATTACTCGATCCAATAAAAAACTGCTCTAAAACGGTTTAAATTTTCGCAAACTGTTCCTTTGCACATCGTCCCGTACGAAAATATTTCGTCCTGGACGATTTCCTCCAAAAAATTAATTTTGATTTTTTTAAATTTTTAAATTAACAAAATCAACAAAAACAATCAGAAACACAGAAAACATAAAACAAAATCATAAATCCAAAAACAATTCATTAAAAAACACAAAATTCACAAAATTTCAAAAACAAAACATAACAAGTATCAATGTTTGCAAAGACATTTGAGTTAAGCATTCAAATCAATAACACCAAGCCTTGTTCTTAAAGTACTGAAGGTATCAAAGGCTAAAGGTTTTGTAAAAATGTCTGCAAGTTGATTTTCAGTTGAAACATGTATGAGTTCAATTTCTCCTTTGGATACGTGATCCCTTATGAAATGATGCCTTATATCGATGTGTTTGGTTCTAGAATGTTGAATAGGATTTTTTGAAATACAAATAGCACTAGTATTGTCACAATAAATTGGAATAGTGCCTATAGTTAATCCTAAGTCAATCAACTGTTGTTTTAACCAAAGTACTTGTGCCACACAACTTCCTAATGCAATGTATTCTGCTTCTGCAGTAGATAGTGCCACTGAATTTTGTTTTCTACTAGACCATGAAACTAATGAATTTCCAATGAATTGACATGTTCCAGAAGTACTTTTCCTATCCACTCTACAGCCTGCAAAGTCAGAATCTGAGTAACCAATAATTTCAAATGAAGAGCTAAACTTAGGATACCAAATTCCTAAGTTTTGAGTTCCTAGTAGATATCTTAAAATCCTTTTTACTGCTGTCAAATGTGATTCTTTTGGATCTGATTGAAATCTAGCACATAGGCAAACACTAAACATAATATCTGGTCGGCTAGCAGTCAAGTAAAGTAAAGATCCAATTATCCCTCTAAATTTCTTTTGATCAACAGATTTTCCCTTAAGGTCCTTATCCAACTGAACTGAAGAACTCATTGGTGTACTAACAGGTTTAGCATTGTCCATTTCATATTTTTTTGAGGATGTCCTTAATATATTTGTTTTGACTAAGAAAAGTACCTTCCTCAAGTTGCTTAATGCTAAATCCTAGAAAGTAATTTAAATCTCCCATTAGACTCATTTCGAATTCATTACTCATTGTTTTAGAAAAATCATCACAAAGATATTTATTTGAAGATCCAAAGATGATGTCATCCACATAAATTTGAACAATAAGTATATCCTTTCCAATTTTTCTTAAAAAGAGAGTTGTATCCACACTTCCTTTTTCAAAAGATCTTTCAAGTAGGAAGGTGCTTAACCTCTCATACCAAGCCCTAGGTGCCTGTTTCAATCCATATAATGCCTTTTTTAATTTGAAAACATGATTTGGAAATTTAGAATTTTCAAAACCTGGAGGTTGTTTTACAAAAACATCTTCTTCAATTACTCCATTTAAAAAGGCACTTTTAACATCCATTTGAAACAATTTAAAACCTTTAAAACAGGCAAAGGCTAGTAAAACCCTAATTGCTTCAAGTCTAGCTACAGGGGCAAAAGTTTCCTCAAAATCAATTCCTTCAATTTGATTATACCCCTTAGCTACTAATCTAGCCTTATTTCTAATGACTACTCCTGAGTCATTCATTTTATTTTTGAACACCCACTTGGTTCCAACAACACTTTGATCTTTTGGCCTTGTAGTTAGTTCCCAAACTTTATTTCTTACAAATTGATTTAACTCTTCTTGCATGGCCAATATCCAAAATTCATCTGAAAGTGCTTGATCAATGTTAGTGGGTTCAATAGTTGAAATGAAGGCTGAATGATTGACTTCCTTGTTTAATCCACGCCTAGTTCTAACACCCTCACTTGGTTCACCTATAATTAATTCCTTTGGGTGATTTTTAGAGAATCTCAAATCTCTAGGCAAAGGGTCTTCTCTTTCTATATTTTCTTCCACATTTTCTTCCAAATTTAATCTATCAATCTTTTGGGAGTTTTCTTCAATTTCTTCTTCAACAACTTTTGGCTCTTCTATGTTTCCATTTTCATCAAAAACAACATGTGTGGTTTCTTCAATGACTAAAGTTCTTTTGTTGAATACTCTATAAGATTTTCCAACACTTGAATATCCAACAAAAATTCCTTCATCTGATTTTGGATCAAATTTTCCTAAGGCAGATTTTCCATTATTATGTATGAACACCTTGCAACCAAATACATGTAAATGAGACAAATTTGGTGTTCTACCTTTTACCAATTCATAGGGTGTTTTATTCAAATTTGATCTCACATTTACCCTATTCAGAACATAGCATGCAGTGCTAACCGCCTCAGCCCAAAAATATCTAGGAAGAGAGTATTCTGCTAACATTGCTCGGGCGGCTTCTATTAATGTTCTGTTCTTTCTTTCAACTACTCCATTTTGTTGAGGAGTTCTAGGTGCAGAAAAATTGTGATCAATCCCCTTTTCTTTACAGAAATCTTCAAATCTTTCATTTTCAAATTCTCCTCCATGATCACTTTGTATAGAAATTATTTCACATCCTAGTTTTCTTTGTATCCAAGTTGAAAAATTTCTGAATTCCTCAAATGATTCACTCTTATGAAAAAGAAATTTAACCCAGGTGAATCTTGAAAAATCATCTACTATTACAAATCCATATACCTTTCCTCCTAGACTAACCGTGCTTACAGGTCCAAAAAGATCCATGTGAAGAATTTCTAAAGGTTTACTGGTCCTAAGATCTTTATTGGATTTAAAAGAGGACTTCACTTGTTTTCCTAATTGACATGCATCACATAAGTGGTCCTTAGTAAAGTCTAGTTTAGGTATTCCTCTAACCAAATTCTTTTGGGTAATTCTTCTAAGATTTTTCATACTAGAATGACAAAGTCTCCTATGCCAAAGCCATGATTCATCAGAAACAGTTTTCAAACAAAAAGCAGTAGGAGATTGAATACAATTTAAATCTAGCATGTAGACATTGTTCACCCTTTTTCCATTTAAAACAATTTTCCCATTTAGGCTAATTATGCAGCTAGTAGGTAAAAATTTTACATTATAGCCCTTATCACATAGCTGACTTATGCTAAGCAAATTATGTTTTAAGCCTTCAACTAATAAAACATTATCTATGAAAAAGTTTTTCAAATTTCCAATCATACCTGATCCAACCACCTTCTTTGTGGTATTATCTCCAAGTGTAACCTTGCCTCCACTCCTGGCTTCCAGCGTTATGAATTGAGCAGTATCTCCAGTCATGTGCTTAGAACATCCGCTGTCCAGGTACCATATACTCTCACGAGGTCTTGTGTGAGAGTATACCTGCAAAATTCTCAATTGTTAGACCTGGGAACCCAAACTAGTTTGGGTTCACCTTTATGAAATTTATAATCAGATGCATGTGTGATATGTCTAGGTTTATGCATCTTAGTTCTCCACACCAAATTAGGTTTCATCTTTAAAGTGCAGGTGTGAGATATATGTCCCAAAAATCCACAATTGTTACATTTAACATTAGGAAAAATATTCCTATGTTTTCTTTCATATGATTGTCTTCTAAGGGATTTCATGAATTTAGGATAATATTTAGGATTTGTAAAATCTTCAAGTTTAGGGGGGTTCCTATTATCCTCGAGAGCTCTTATAGTAAGTTTGTAAAATGAATTCATATCCTCCAAGATTCGATTTGTATAATTGATTCTATATGTCTTGTGCTCAGATTCATCCTTAAATTTCTTAAATTCTTTTTCAAGTTCAGCATAGGATGATTTTAAATTTTCAAAATTTTTATTCAAGTCATCATATTCATCAAGTAGTTTCATGTGGTTGCTATCAATTAAAGCATGATCTTTCCTAAGGATTTCGTGTTCCTTATTAAGCTCTTCCAATTCTAAAACTAAACTAGAATGCATCTTTTTAGTTTTCCTATATACATCATGCATGTGTTCAGAAACTTCAAACAGTTCATCATATGTTAAATCACATACCTCTTCTTGATCTGATTGTTCAGCTTTATCTGCCATCAAGCAAAGGTTGGTGACTTCTTCTTCGTTTTCAGTCTCAGATGAGTCTGAAGCTGAGTCCGCCCAAAAAGCCTTTTGAAACTTCTTCTTGCCCTTTTTTACCATTGGTTTCTCCTCTACCTTCTCCTTGCTAGGAGTGGCTTTAAGTTTTGGACAATCAGTTTTTATATGACCTGGTTTCCTGCATTCATAACAAATCAATTCATTAGAAACCCTGCCATTTTTGTTATACTTACCTCTATTCCATTGCTGGCGTCTCTTCTGCTTCCTCTTTAAAAAGCTTCTGAATTGTCTAGTCATCAGTGCTATATCGTCTTCATCCTCAGGTTGTGAGTGTTCACTTTCTGACTCTTCCACATTTAATGCAAGATTCTTGTCCTTTCTTGGTTCACCTGCATCAATCTTTCTTTGACTTACTCCTTGCTCGTAAGCAATGAGTGAACCAAGAAGATTGTCAATAGAATAAATGTTCAGATCTTTTGACTCTGTAATTGCAGTAATTTTAGCATCGTATGTAGTAGGTAAACAACGAAGAATCTTATTAACCATTTCAGCATTAGTTAATTCCCTACCAAGTGCATGCAAAGATGTGACAATTTGAGTGAATCTTGTGTACATGTCAGATATAGATTCATTAGGTTTCATGCGAAATAATTCGTAGTCATGTAACAAGATATTGAGTCTTGATTGCTTAACCTCATTTGTCCCTTCATAAGTAATACAAAGTCTATCCCATATGTCTTTTCCGCTTTTACAAGTGGAGACTCGCATGTAGTCTTCAGATTTTAAAGCACAAAAGAAACTATTTAAACATTTCGCATTTAATTGTGCTAAGTCACGTTCTTCTATAGTCCAATCTGCATAGGGTGTATCTACCCTAATTCCATCAACTAATCTAGTTGGTTTTGTGTAACCTTCCTGGACTAGCATCCACATGCGATAATCAAGTGACTGTAAGAAAGTAGACATGCGTGTTTTCCAAAAATCAAAAGGAATATTATCAAACAGTGGAGGTCTAGTGATAGAGTAACCCTCAGGTGTGTTTCGGTTTCCAAATGTAGCCATCTACGTTAATCAAAAAGTAGTTCAAACTTATGATTTTGAAACTCTGCTCTGATACCACTTGTTGAGTCCAGTAATTAGGTTGTTAAGCCTAAGTAAGTGTCCCAAGGCTACCAAGAGGGGGGTGAATTGGTAGTTTTTAAAATTTTAAACCCTCTTAAAAATAAAGTTGAACCGAAATAAAATTTTCTTTTTAAAGTTAGTAGAAAAATATTTTTCAACCACAGAGTTGTTAAAACTGAAATTTAAAAGTGCGGAAACGTAAAAGCTATATAGACAGTTTTTAATACGAACTTCGTCTGTACGAAATTTTCGTTCGTCCAGACGAACATGTGTCGTTTCATTGTAGGGGACGGTTTTCAAGAGTCATTAAAACGAAATACTTTTCGATCGTCTGTACGAAATTTTTTTTTCGTCTGTACGATCGGTCAAGTCAAAAAGCCTGTACGAAGGGACGCATCGTAAGTTGTGTTGAATACGAAAAGCCGTTACATTTTGGACGAATTGGATCGTCTGTACGAACATGCTTCGTCCAGACGAATTATTATGTTCGTCCAGGACGAATATTTTCGTCCAGGACGAAAGTATCGTTTTTCCTTTAAATATGAAGGCTTTTCAAACTTGAAAATCACACTTTCAAATTTCTTTTTCAATCCCTTTCAACATCAAATCAACAATGGCCTCCTCTAGCAAAAGACAAAAGGTTTTGGTGAAGAAACCAAACAGGAATGCCCCAGACAACTTGTAATATCTCGTTCCCTTACTGTTCCTCTCTGAATTGGATTTTCCTCCCAGAATCGGCCAGGACGAAGTTGAGATCGTCCAGGCCGATCAGTGCATGGAAAACAGCTGATTTCTGGAGTGTTTTCTGGATGATTTCTGGACAGGATCGTCCGGGCCGATCGTGAGATCGTCCAGGACGATAGGTACTGTAGAAATTATCGGCCAGACAATAGCCCTGGGTGAGGTCCAGGACGATCAGGATTTGGTCTGATCGTCCCGGGACGATGTGAACATCGGCCTGGCCGATCAGTTCACAGATATAAGAAAATCAGCTCGTTTTGAGGAGAGAGAAAATCATTTTATAAAAACGAAAATATCTGAGGAGAGAGAAAGAGAAAGGGAAAAAGAGAAAAGCTGGTTTTCGGAGACCGCGGAGCGCTTTTCGTCCGACGCTGCTGTTGGGAAAAGTGGAGATCTCGTGGTAAGGACTCCGAATCCTATTTCTGTTTTCAAAGATGTTGTGTTTTGACCGAGTTGAGATCTGTTTTGTGTTTTCGTAGTCGACTTTTCGACATGATTTTGATTTGACACAACTTTCACCGCACAACTTTTAGAGTGTTATAGATATGATTATTCTACACGATTTGACTGTATTCTACGAAGATTTTATCGGTCGGAATTGGTTCTACGCGCTTTTAATTGAATAGAAAATTATCAGGATGTTTTCTGACTTGGTTTCTATAGAATAAAAGTCTTGCATTGATGTTATAGATATTCTATTGTAATTTGGTAGAATTTGGAAATCGTGTCTTTTTGCAGGATTTTTGTGTAAATTTGACCGACTGCCGTTACGCTGCCCGATTTTCGTATGATTTCCGAATTGTCTGAGATTGATAGATTGAATTGATATGCGTATGACTATTGATATGATTGTTCTAGATTTCTTTAATATTGCTTATTGCATCGATTATTGCATTGATTGATTGATTGATCCTGAAAGACAAGTGGGAACCTGGTTGAACGTTGGTGAAGATTGATATTGACCTGTACAGGATGGTGGGCCGACGGGCTTTCCTTTAAACATCGATTATGGATTTCTACAACAGCACTATAGATGGGAGTTATAAGGAGTTTTATATGCCGACGGGCGGCCGACGGGCAAAAAGAGTGACGACTCTTATTGATAGACCAACGTGTATTAAACGGACTACAACAGCAACGGATTCTACAACAGCACTATCGATAATAGCCAGTTAACCTGGTTGATCATGACTAGTGTTTGTGCTTGTCGAATAAGACCATTGTATGACATTGTATGATCTTGCATCGTATGGATTTCCTGATGTGCATTGATTTATTGATTTCCGATTGATGAATTGATTTGATGGATTTATCGAATTGATTTCTTATCGTACGGATTCATTGATTTCATTGATTGATCATTGAGCATTGATACTATTGATTACTGAGCATTGATATGGACATTGATAGATATAGATACTGCATTGATAGCATGGACATGGACATCGTATAGATTCATTGTATTGCTGCCTAGATTTTATAGATTCACTGTTGCTATTGTTCTATACCGTATTGACTGTTTTATAGATTCCTTGTCTCGTATCGCTTTCCTCATTTGACTTCATTGATTAGATCGTACTGAATTGACCGTATTGATTTGATTGACGGATATTGATTGATTGCGTTGATTTATCGAATTGCCTGCCGCTGCATTGACTGGTTTCATTGACTATGGATTTCCACTGCATAGAATTGATGATCATTGATTCATTGATTTCCGCTGCATAGACTCATTGACCATTGACTGATTCAGATTGATAGATTGACATGCATATTGATAGCATCGCCGTGCTTTGATTTCAGTTGTAGGCTTTGGTGACCTGCTGGGCTATTGTAGCTCATTATATGTGGTTTAAAATTTCAGGTCCGAGCAAGGCAACTGGAATGGAGTTCGATCAGAATGTCAGACGAATCCTTTCGCCACACGGATCTTGGGGGCGTTATAATTGGTATCAGAGCAAGTGTAGTGAAAGGATTTGATTGATAGTTTGATAGAATGAATCCATTCTATTCATTTTGCATACATAGTGATTGACATTTGATTGATTGCATTGTGTGATTGTATGGATTTCGACGAGTTTTGTTTTGGATTTGGATTTCGATCGATTTGGTTTGCTTCGTGTTTTGCTTCGTACCTTTAGGGAAATGTCGGGACGACATTTTTCTAAGGTGGGGAGATTGTAATATCTCGTTCCCTTACTGTTCCTCTCTGAATTGGATTTTCCTCCCAGAATCGGCCAGGACGAAGTTGAGATCGTCCAGGCCGATCAGTGCATGGAAAACAGCTGATTTCTGGAGTGTTTTCTGGATGATTTCTGGACAGGATCGTCCGGGCCGATCGTGAGATCGTCCAGGACGATAGGTACTGTAGAAATTATCGGCCAGACAATAGCCCTGGGTGAGGTCCAGGACGATCAGGATTTGGTCTGATCGTCCCGGGACGATGTGAACATCGGCCTGGCCGATCAGTTCACAGATATAAGAAAATCAGCTCGTTTTGAGGAGAGAGAAAATCATTTTATAAAAACGAAAATATCTGAGGAGAGAGAAAGAGAAAGGGAAAAAGAGAAAAGCTGGTTTTCGGAGACCGCGGAGCGCTTTTCGTCCGACGCTGCTGTTGGGAAAAGTGGAGATCTCGTGGTAAGGACTCCGAATCCTATTTCTGTTTTCAAAGATGTTGTGTTTTGACCGAGTTGAGGTCTGTTTTGTGTTTTCGTAGTCGACTTTTCGACATGATTTTGATTTGACACAACTTTCACCGCACAACTTTTAGAGTGTTATAGATATGATTATTCTACACGATTTGACTGTATTCTACGAAGATTTTATCGGTCGGAATTGGTTCTACGCGCTTTTAATTGAATAGAAAATTATCAGGATGTTTTCTGACTTGGTTTCTATAGAATAAAAGTCTTGCATTGATGTTATAGATATTCTATTGTAATTTGGTAGAATTTGGAAATCGTGTCTTTTTGCAGGATTTTTGTGTAAATTTGACCGACTGCCGTTACGCTGCCCGATTTTCGTATGATTTCCGAATTGTCTGAGATTGATAGATTGAATTGATATGCGTATGACTATTGATATGATTGTTCTAGATTTCTTTAATATTGCTTATTGCATCGATTATTGCATTGATTGATTGATTGATCCTGAAAGACAAGTGGGAACCTGGTTGAACGTTGGTGAAGATTGATATTGACCTGTACAGGATGGTGGGCCGACGGGCTTTCCTTTAAACATCGATTATGGATTTCTACAACAGCACTATAGATGGGAGTTATAAGGAGTTTTATATGCCGACGGGCGGCCGACGGGCAAAAAGAGTGACGACTCTTATTGATAGACCAACGTGTATTAAACGGACTACAACAGCAACGGATTCTACAACAGCACTATCGATAATAGCCAGTTAACCTGGTTGATCATGACTAGTGTTTGTGCTTGTCGAATAAGACCATTGTATGACATTGTATGATCTTGCATCGTATGGATTTCCTGATGTGCATTGATTTATTGATTTCCGATTGATGAATTGATTTGATGGATTTATCGAATTGATTTCTTATCGTACGGATTCATTGATTTCATTGATTGATCATTGAGCATTGATACTATTGATTACTGAGCATTGATATGGACATTGATAGATATAGATACTGCATTGATAGCATGGACATGGACATCGTATAGATTCATTGTATTGCTGCCTAGATTTTATAGATTCACTGTTGCTATTGTTCTATACCGTATTGACTGTTTTATAGATTCCTTGTCTCGTATCGCTTTCCTCATTTGACTTCATTGATTAGATCGTACTGAATTGACCGTATTGATTTGATTGACGGATATTGATTGATTGCGTTGATTTATCGAATTGCCTGCCGCTGCATTGACTGGTTTCATTGACTATGGATTTCCACTGCATAGAATTGATGATCATTGATTCATTGATTTCCGCTGCATAGACTCATTGACCATTGACTGATTCAGATTGATAGATTGACATGCATATTGATAGCATCGCCGTGCTTTGATTTCAGTTGTAGGCTTTGGTGACCTGCTGGGCTATTGTAGCTCATTATATGTGGTTTAAAATTTCAGGTCCGAGCAAGGCAACTGGAATGGAGTTCGATCAGAATGTCAGACGAATCCTTTCGCCACACGGATCTTGGGGTCGTTATACAACTTTCTTTCTAAGGAAAATGAGGAATCTTTTCCTCGTTTTGCCTCAGCAAAAATCACTCCGTCTCGCATTCTTATCCCAGCAGAGTTGAAATATCGGGTAATGCACCTCTTCGCCTCAACCCAATTTCAGTTCATTCTTTCTCTCGTTTACCTCTACAACAAACAAACCTACCATTACTTCCTTGCCAACATGAGTTTCAATTCTGACCACTCTATCATTAGTTCTTTTGTTTTTAAGAAAAAAGTTGAGATCACCAAGCACGATCTTGGTGCATTTTTAAACTTAAGAACTGAGGGATATAGAGCCCACACCCTAATGTCAGAAAACTCCTTCAAATGGTTTGAAATCAATAGGGTAATTAGAGGAAATGCAATTGACAATCATGTTGCTAGAGTCTCAGGTATGACCCAAGATGCCCGAATCATCCAGCATATCCTTAGATCCTCAATTATTCCTAAAGCTGGTGATAGGATTAACATCACTCCTCTCATTTCTTGTCTAACTTTTTTAATCATGTCAAGACATCCTATTGATGAAGCCCAACTCATCATAGATCATATCTATAGGCTTTCAGAAATAGGACATGCTGATCAGAAGAAAAAGAAAAACATTTCATTAGGGCACTTAATTACTTATATTTTGGAGAAGAAATACAATATAGTGCATCCTGATGAAGAATATGAAGAGCCAGTTTACTATAACAATACATCATTCAGACTGCTCTTCAAGGAAGAAAAAGGAAAAGGGAAAGCACATGACAGTGCTTCAGAAGAAGAAGAAAGAGAAGAAGGAGCGCATACCTCTGCACCTCAGTCAGATTATCAGAATCTGATTGAGAGATTTGATCGTTTAGAGACTCATATTGATCAAAGATTTGATCAATTTGATGCTCAACTTGTGCAGCAACAACATGACATTGGTGTTATTAGAAATGAAGTACATGATATCAATACCAATGTAATGTTGATGGCCTCCTACTTTAACCTTTTCGGTGGCATTCCTCCTCCTCCTCCTCCAGAACAGTAGAGATGATTTTATGTGTTTTTGTAGTACTTGTGTTGTATTTTTTGTTGTGTTGTTGTGATTGTTACTCATTTTTTTTGTCTTGTTATGTTAATGTTTTTGTTAAATGTATGTATTTGTCTTTTATTTTATGTTGTGTTTAGCTTTTGTGAAATGTAAACTTTTCATATAAATCAATGCATTTCACACTTGTTTCAGTATTGATTTGTTATTGAAATGTGGTTAATTTTTATGAATTTCATTAGTATTATTTAATCTTCATAGTGCTTAAATTAGATTGTAATTGGAGATTATCTACATTAGAAAATCTAGTCTTTCAAAATTTAAAAGTTGTTTATAACTTGTTGTAATTAGAATTTTTAAATTCATGTCTATTCATTTAGACTACATAAAAGTTAAAATTATTATTGCAATTTAGATGTTTACTTATTTTGTATTTCTTTGTTCAAATAATATTTATGTACTTAGAAATATTTGAAATTTTAGATTATTGATTTTGGAAAGAATTGGTGTAAATTACTCTTGAAAATTGTACAAAAAGTACAAAAAATCAAAAGAAATGCGCAATGGTTCGCAAATATGAAAAAGAGGCACAAAATCAGCTCAATATCAATAGATGCACAAAAATGTGCTCAAAAAGTTGAAAAAGATGCGCAAAGCGCCACATGTGGTAATTCTCTTCTTTCCAAATTCTTTCAATCTCTTAATTCAAATTGATCTTATGTTCATTTATATTCTATTGAATTTTGAAATATAGAATTTTTTCTTCATCTCTCTTGTAATGATTTTCTATATTGAAATGTCTAAATTGAATCATGTCTTTGCTAAATTCTTCTTACTTACAATGTTATATCACTTTTTAAATCTCCTGAATTTCTATGATTGACCTAATGTTTTTAGTTTAAAATTGCATACCCTATGTCAATCACCATTTAGATTAAATTTTAACAATGAATTTCATATAATTATTTACATTTCTGGTCTTTTTCTTCTTCACTTTTTGTTGCTGTCAAAAAGGGGAAGAAATTATTAGTTTGTGTATGTTTGTGTTTTCTCTTTTTTAGTTGTTCTGTTTAAAAATTTTGTTCGTTAAATATTGTTCTTTAATGCCTCCTTATTTTAATGTACTCATAAATTCAGGGGGAGTTTAGGAGATAAAAGATGTGTTTTAACTTGAAACCATACTAATAATAATTGTTTTGCCATCATCAAAAAGGGGGAGATTGTTTGAATAGTTGCTATTTGAATGAGTTATATTTATGCAACTTATGTAGTTTTGATGATTCCAAACATTATTGTTCAAATGTATAGTTATCTCCTAACAATTTCAGAAGATTTGCACTTGCTCTTGTGTGTACTAACATTTCAGGAAAATCAGACTCCAGACTACGAAAACTTCAATTCAAATTCAACATGAGATATTATGTTTAATTGATGTTTATCTTTTCTTTGAATTAATTTTGAAATGGAGTGATTGTAATTGAGTGAATAAAATCTCACACACACACACAAATAAGGAGATCTTGAAATTCTATACTGATCGTACAGGACGATATTTATCGTACTGGACGATCTGTCAGTTATCTCCTATAGAGCACTTGGAACGAATAGGAACTTGCCTTGAAAAATTTTCTAAGTCCTATTCGTCCAGGACGAAATTTATCATCGTCCCAGGCGATGGGTTCTCTGCAAAATTTTCGTCCAGACGAATTTTACCATCGTACGAGGCGACCAGTCCTCTGGAAAATTTTCGTCCAGACGAAAATAAATATCGTACAGGACGATCAGCTCTCTGGAACTTTTTCGTATAGACGAAAACAAGTTATCGTCCGCGGCGATAGGTTCTCTGGAAAATGTTCGTCCAGACGAAATAAATAATCGTCCAGGACGATCGGCTCTCTGAAAAATTTTCGTCCAGACGACCACATTTTCGTTCAAACGACAAACCGACTTAGAACAGTTTTCAGCAGTTTCTAGAACCGACCTTGTAATAACCGTTCGTACTGGACGAACCAAGTTCGTACAGGACGATCAGATGTACGAAGTCAGTTCGTACACATATACAAATTGGGTCGTTTCAGATCGTTTAAGTAAAATCGTCCAGGACGATCCAGGATCGTACAGGACGATTCACTGCGTACAGAATTGAAAATTTGCAGTTTTTGGGCGGTTTCACTTGTCTTTTATATAAATAGTCCAAATTAGACTGCCACCCAATCTTTTTGTCATTTGATCTTCGTGCCTTTTGAGAGAATAGCCAAGGAGAGAGTGGAAGAGAGCATTCAAAGGAGGATTCCTACCACTGGAGCGAGAAGGCTTCACTTGGATTGCTAAGGTAAGAGTCTCTACTTGTGAAATTGGATTTCTTCACTCTTTTTCTTTCTTCCTTCTAGATTCTTGTGAGAAGATCATTCAAGAAGGTCCGGTTCTCTGCCGACACTTGGAGAGTGTGAACAGCCGAAGGGTTCTCTGCCCACACTTGGAGAGTGTGAACAGACGAAGGGTTCTCTGCCCACACTAGGAGAGTGTGAAAGGACGAAGGGTTCTCTGCCCACACTAGGAGAGTGTGAAAGGACGAAGGGTTCTCTGCCCACACTAGGAGAGTGTGAAAGGACGAAGGGTTCTCTGCCTACACTTGGAGGGTGTGAAAGGACGACGGTTCTCTGCCAACACTGGGTTTTGTGTAAAAGGACGGACGGTTCTCTACCGCACCGGGGAGTGGTGAAAAGAGTGTGTTGTAAGGGCTTCTCCGCCTTGCTGTGGGTGCAAAAGGAGAGTCACTATTGGTATTAGTGCAATACTCAGAGGGTGCCTCTGAGGAGTGGATGTAGGTCTGGTTATAGACCGAACCACTATAAATCTGGTGTCATTTACTTTATAGCTTTTACGTTTCCGCACTTTTAAATTTCAGTTTTAACAACTCTGTGGTTGAAAAATATTTTTCTACTAACTTTAAAAAGAAAATTTTATTTCGGTTTAACTTTATTTTTAAGAGGGTTTAAAATTTTAAAAACTACCAATTCACCCCCCTCTTGGTAGCCTTGGGACACTTACTTAGGCTTAACAACCTAATTACTGGACTCAACAATTTTGCCTACGACCGAATGTTCCTCTGCATGCTTACACCGAACCAAATAAAAGTTCCTCATTGTGAGATATACTTATTATTAAAAATTATGATATGAATATTCTTTTAATATAACATTTTAATTTGTATGTTTTACAAAAAATAAAAATATTGAATGGTATGATCTCTATCGCATATATAACACACCAACATCTAGCTTGAGCCACAAGTGGGTGTCAATCACAAGCATTAACACAGAGGACGGATTTTCAAAAGCTCTATTGAATGTTGAGAAATTTCTCTCAAAGCATTAACAAAGATGAGCGACTACTTTCTTAATACTTCATATTTTAAATTGCATTCATAATTTTATTTGGTTATAAATTTCTCGTTGCTTCAAAAAAAAATTTATACCTTAAAGTTATTTTGTCCGGTTGCTTTCAATTTCAAAAAATATATATTTTCCGCATAATAATTTTACAATCATCTTTATAAAAAATTATAACTGTTTCAAACAAATCCGATATATATGTACTCATGCTTCGTTTGGGATGGCTTTTTTATTACTTCTTAAAACGGAGTTTTAGTGCAAAAATTAAGATTTTATACTAAAACTCTTTTTTAAGAAAGAATAAAAAAAATGATCACAAACGAAGCCTCAATCTAGAACTTTTATTCGGTCCAGTGAACGTACGCTCCTCTATGTTCGGCCACCAATGCTTTAGCGCCACGTAGCATGAAGAAAAGTCGCCGACCCGACCCGCTGTTTTTTGGGTTCTCGAACGTGCGTTTTTTTAAATTCTTGACGAGCCGAACAACATCCCATCATCTTTTGGATATATTTCAAATACCTAGCAATACCGAGCAAATATCTACCAATACCGAGCAAATCCCTAGCAATACCGAGCAAATCTTAAGCAAATACTAAGTTGTACAGAGTTTTTTCTAGCAATACCGAGCAAATCCCTAGCAATACCGAGCAAATCCTGAGCAAATACCAAGTTGTACCGAGTTGTAGAAAAACTCGGTACAACTCGGTATTTGCATGGTTTTGGTCTTCACAGAGCGGTATTTCTCGTTTATGCAAAGCAATACCTTGCAATACCGAGCAAATACCGATCAATACCGAGAAAATCACGAACATAGCATTCCCGGGTTCCGCTACGGGTCAAATCGTCGGGCCGCGCGTAAAGAGTAAGAGCACGTGGCGACATGTTATTGGCGGCCGAACGTAGCTCTACGTCTGGTTAGAGGACGTAATAATTCCTCCTCAATCTAAGTCATCATCATCTACAAAAATTATCATGCCATTCTTAGCTTGTTTAATCGGGGGTTCGATGACTTGGAATGTCTCAAAAAGGATAAAATTTAGTACAAAATATGCCTTGCATTTAAGTAACATTAAGACACAAAGGACGAAGTTGTAAAAGCAATAATACCTAATGTGCCCTGAATCCTGGCAAACAATACAAGATTTCTTTGCAAGATATTGAGGGCAAACGTAAACACATAACGCGGCAATTTACGAAAATATTGGACCCGATCGTCTCCAGAACTACAATGCTAGCTTCAATCATCTAAAACATATGGGTAATTTTTTAATTTCTACTTTTACTTAGAAAAAAAAAAGAACGGTCAATCATGCCCGGGCCTTTTAGGGTTGGGCCCGGCGGGGTTGTTATGATTAGTCTCCGGCGTTGGTGGCGGGAGCGCGCCTTCTCTTGCTTCTGTTCTGAGTCCATTTGTATAGGGGTGTCAATTTCGGATCACGGGTCGGGTTCGGGTCGGATCCGGAACTGACCCGGGTTCAAACGGGTCGACCCTAACCCGACCCGGTTAGGCAAACGGGTCGAAAATCCGAATCCGAACCAGACCCGGCGGGTTGTCGGGTTGACCCGACCCGGAACCGTGACCCGAAGTCGCCGCACCGCGGAGCGGCAGCAGCGCATTCGCGCGAGCGCGGGCGGAGCGCCGGCAGCGCGGGCAGAGCGCCGGCAGCGCGGGCGGAGCGGCCAGCAGCGCGCGAGCGCGGTCGGGCAGCAGCGCGCGAGCGCGAGCGCGGACGCGGTCGGGCGCGAGGGTGGACGCGGACGCGGTAGGCTGGCTCGGACTCGGACTGCACGTTTCGGGTCAAACGGGTTGACCCGGCAACCCGTCGGGTCAACCGGAACCCGACCCGTTTTTCAAACGGGTCGATTTCTGGAACCCGAACCCAACCCGTTTTGCATTCGGGTCGGGTCCAACCCGGATTTTTCGGGTCGGGTTCGAGTCGGGTTTTCGTGTCGTGTCAAATATTGACACCCCTACATTTGTAGCAACCAGACCAACACTATCTGCAGGAATAATTTTCATATTTGTAAAATTTATTCAATTATAGGATAATAAATTTATGCGATTATTTTTTTTTTTATTATATCAGCATAGATTACCAAATTTTGATTAATGGTTATGGATCACAAAATTTTTTTTTCTTTAAGCAATGAGAAGAATTTTGGAGATTTACATGCTTAGAACTCAAAACTATCTTATTTAAATATTTAATACTATAATTTCACTACTTATATAATATTGAAAGCTTTACAAGAGGAAGAAGAAATAGAGAAGAATTTATCCCATTATGTGGGATTAGCTACATAAATCTTTTTTCTCCATTGTGTACTATTAAGAATTAAACTATCATTTAAATCTAATCAAAAAATAATATTTTTACTATTTTCTAATCAAATCTTTTTAAGTCTATCTCTACCTTTTTTAACATAAATCAAATCTAATACATCCAGTTTAACTACCATAAAAACATCACATTAATCCTCTACATTACAATCTCAGGATTTTTTTAAGGAGCATGATGGTTAATTTAAATTAGGAATAAGAGCAAATTAATAAAAAAAATTAAGAAAAAAACAAACTACCCAAACATAATGATGCATTCACCTCAATCAGCCGAATTAAATTCTAAAAATATTGTAGCAATGCGCCAAACAGTTTGGAGCATTCAATGAAATGCACAAACTAGAATGACGCATTCCATTGAATGTGTCAAACTGTTTGGCTTATTCTAAATACATCAAATAATTTGATGTATTCAATAGAATGCATCATTTTGTTTAGATAATTTGCTTCTTTTTTTATTTATTTTTTATATTATGTTCTTATTTCTAATTTAAATTAAACAAAATGCTCGTTTAAAAAAACCCATAATCTCATAACCTCTTTTTTAATGTCGCCGGTCCTGCTGCTCTTCACAAGCGACTGGGCAGAACCATGAGTCTTTGTTGACAGCAGCGACAAGATTGTTTACACTAACAGAGTTGTCGAGCAAGGGAAAAATCAAGGACGAAGGCATGATTGAAATCTTTGCGAGCCAAAAAAAATTATGAAATCCTACCAATTCCCTCTTGATCACAACCTTAGATTGTGATCAAAGGAGAAGGGTATAATTTTATTATGAGAGATCATGGTGTCCTTAGAGGCAGAGATTGTTATCAATAAAAAACTGAGCTACTGATCTTGAAAAACATCCATTTTTTTCTACAAAAAAGTCAAAAACTTATAACAGATGTGTTGCGTCCTGGAAAATTCGCGGCGGTAGAGAAATATAAAGATTAATGCCTTAGCTTTATACGAAGATCCAGCACACAGACAGATGAAAGAGATTGCGTAAAGTTCATAAGAGACACCATAGTTTTTACGTGGAAACCCCTAGAAAGGGGGAAAAACCACGGGGCCTGGCCCAGTTTGAATGAATCCACTAATGCTTGCAATTGATTACAAATGATGCCCTTCCTTAAGAGGAGGGCCTTGGCTCGAAGTAACAAATATACATCATGTAGAGTGTAGTGTATAGTAATAGTTGGAAGAATCAGTGTTGATATGTTTGTGTCGGCAGCGAGACCATAGTCGACGAGCGAAATAGATCAGAAGAACCATATTCGGTGGGTGACGGGGGTCGGAAGAATCGTAGTCAACAGGTGACAAAGGTCGAGGGGACCGTAGTAGGCGGGCGACAGAGGTTCGAAAGATTATAATCAGCATGCGACGGAGATCGGGATGACCGTAATCGAATGACAGTGGTTAGGAGGGCTGTAGTTGGCAAATTGGCGGAAGTCCTGCGGTGTTCGGCAAATTGGCGGATGTCTTATGGCGTTCACCGAACTGATGGAAGTCCGGCGGTGGTCGACGATTGGCAGAAATCCTGTGATGGTCGGCGGACTGGCATAAGTCCGGCGATGGTCCACGGATTGGCAGAAGTCTGTCAGTGGTTGGAAAGAATTCCAGTGGTGGTCGGCAGGAACTCCGATGGTGGTCGGTAGGAACTCCGGTGGTGGTCGGCAGGAAAACCGGCGGTAGTCTGCAGGAACTCCGGCGGTGGTCGGCAGGAACCCCGGTGTTGGTCGGCAGGAACCCTGGTGGTGGTCGGCAGGAAAACCGGGGTTGGTCGGCAGGAACCCCGGCGGTGGTCGGCAGGAAAACCGGCGGTGGTCGCCAAGAACTCCGGCGGTGGTCGGCAGGAACCCCGGCGGTGGTCGGTGGCAAGAGAGCTCCCAAATTCCTCCCTTACTTCTCTTCTTCTCCTCTTCCTCCTCCCCCTCATGTGAAGAATGAGGGTCTATTTATAGTATTTTGTGAGTGGCATGACTTGTAAATATGTGGAGGATCAAGGTCAAGATGGAGTGGTTTGAATGGACGGTTGATATCGATCCCTTGATCATGAACCGTTCATTGGTCAATTGGATGTCTTAATGATTTCGGAATTCTGTGATCTTGGGCTCATTGGATTTGTCTCGTCGAGCCGCTCGATTCGAATATAAGCTCGTTAAAATCGGAGACCGTTTGGTATCTCAAATTGCGGTTTGATCCTTCCAACAGCGCTTCGAGTCCATGATTCGGACCCATTTGGGCTCGGATTGGGTCGAATTTGGTGTCGTTGGGTTTGTATTTCCGAGACGCTCAGTTTGACTATAAGCTCGCAGAAATTGGAGTCCGGATGACCTCAATATTAATTTTGAAACTTTTCAACTTGATTTTTGCCTCGAGATTTGTGCCATATCAAGATAATTTTTTGATGATGTATCAGTTGCCCCCCTATTTTCGGACATCGAAGCTTCAAAAGTCCGAAAATATTTGTAGCTTCTCTTGGATGTTGACCAGCATAAATAGCAAAAAATGATAAACAATATTCATAATTAACTTGTTCAAATTCATAACATATTTATTAATTACATAAATACCAATATATATATATATATATATATATATATATATATATATATATATATATATATATATATAATTTTTATTGAATTCTGCATTTATTTATGACTCTTATAACTTATTTGTTTTAATAACTGGATGATTTATAAATTGAAGAAAGGATGTTGCTTGGTTCAATTTATACTATTGATTAGACTTTCGAAGCCATATATTGGCTTAAGTTGTAATAATTTTCATATTAGCCAAAGATACATATGTTGCTTTAAGCTAAAAAAAATTATTTGTTTTTGTTTCTTGTACCACCATCTTTGAGTCTTAAAAACTTTTAATTTGCAGTCTAAAAAACTGTTGAATGTATTTTTAAAGATGACGGGATCACGGGACACATTTAAATTGAAGTGAAAGATGCGGCATATTAACGATTGAATTAAAATTGGAAGGCCAAAGGCTCGCCTCCAGCTCACTTTAATTGAGGCGGAGATTTGGAATGATCATTTGAATTCTCATTTATGAAGATAATTTATTTTTGTCTCTTAAAATTCTCAAAATTATTTTAAAAAAGATTATAGAAATTTTTAGAGAGACTTTTCATCTTCCCCCATGCAACTATAAATACCCCCTTTAGGCTAAAGAGAAAATCACAATCTCTTGTGCCGGTCCAAGTCTTCTCCTTGGATTGGTAGCTCGGGGATTGTCAGCGGCGATCAAAACCTTGCTCTCTTGTGCCGGTCCAAGCATTCCTCTGGATTGGTAGCTCGGGGAGCGTAGGTGGCGATCAAAGCGAACATTGGTGGCGATCAAAGCCTAGTTCTCTTGTGCCGTTCCAAGTTTTTGACTTGGATTGGTAGCTCGGAGAATGTTGGTGGTGATCAAAGCTTTTCCCTCTTGTACCAGTCCTTTTGTGGATTGGTAGCTCGGAGGGTGCCGACGACGATCAAAGTATTGCTCCCTTGTGCCGGTCCTTGTGTGGAAATGTAGCTCGGAGGGTGACGACGACAATCAAATTATTTCCCTCTTGTGCCGGTCCTTGTGTGGATTGGTAGCTCGGAGGGAATTGATGGCGATTGAAATTTTGCTTTCTTACAAAAGGTAGAAACAACCCAACGGTGGCCTCCCTTGAGGAGAGATTCAACGATTGTAAGTCGATCCTTTAATGCATGGAGTATGCCAATGAAAGCCTCTTGAAAGTGGTTAGGTGGTATTCCGACGTTAGAGAACAGACGATGAGCTGATGATGATAATTAAGATGCATTTTGTTGAAGATAGAATGTATGCATGATGACGGGGGCATATAACTGACAATTTGATGGTGGGGGTCAAATATTGTGTCAACCGCAACCCTCTAAGGATGCTAGTGGAGGCCTATCGAGGATTTAATCCTTCTTTGAAGGAACCAAGAAGTGCTTTGAAATGCTTCAGGGAAGAGGTTGATGGGATTCATCAAAGATGTTGAACTATGTGAAGTGGTCCAGGAAAGCCGCCAATAATTATTTATCTATCCAAGGTTGTTGTCAAAGCATTGCTTGACTTGTATGAAAAATGTTGAGAAAATCCATCAAGGATGAATGACCTATCCTAGGTTGTTTGTCAGAGCTTCACTCGATGACGTTAACCTGTATGGAAGAGGTCGAGAAAATCCACTATGGATGTTTGACCTATCCGAGGTTGTTTGGCAGAGCTTCACTCGATGACGTTAACCTGTATGGAAGAGGTCGATGGAATCCACTAAGGATATTTGACCTATCCGAGGTTATTTGTCAGAGTTTCACTCGATGACGTTAACCTGTATGGAAGAGGTCGATGAAATCCACTAAGGATGTTTGACCTATCCGAGGTTATTTGTTAGAGCTTCACTCGATGACGTTAACCTGTATGGAAGAGGTTGATGAAATCCACTAAGGATGTTTGACCTATCCGAGGTTGTTTGTCAAAGCTTCACTTGATGACGTTAACCTGTATGGAAGAGGTCGAATCTAATCCCCCTGGGATCGATTATGCCTTGATTGGAAAGAAGCATATATTGTATGCAACCCAAATCAAATGTGAAGATTGGTCTATCATTAGACCGTTAATATCTTTTTGAGGTCGAGATTAAAACCATGCTCTATGAGGAGAAGTCCAACTAGAGATTGTAAACAGCTTGCAATCTATTAGAAG
The DNA here is from genome assembly GCA_022539455.1 of Dendrobium nobile. Taxonomy (NCBI): domain Eukaryota; kingdom Viridiplantae; phylum Streptophyta; class Magnoliopsida; order Asparagales; family Orchidaceae; genus Dendrobium; species Dendrobium nobile. Next base: position 50,978,691 of record CM039722.1, on the reverse strand, counting down.
AATCCTTGCATGTGATAATAGCTTTATAAAAAATAGTTTCCAAATATATTATCGTGGATGTTGGAAGATTTGGAGGAATTTTTATGGCCATGGTTGCAGCCAAGGTTTCCAGCCAAGGTTGCCCCCCAGTTTACAAAAGAATCTAATGAGATTGATGCATCATTAGTTGATACCTGAGGGGCGAGAGAAACTTGCATAAGTTTGCCCCCCAGCTAGGAGTCATTTCCCACAGACGGCGCCAAACTGTTGCATCCTGGAAAATTCGCGGCGGTAGAGAAATATAAAGATTAATGCCTTAGCTTTATACGAAGATCCAGCACACAGACAGATGAAAGAGATTGCGTAAAGTTCATAAGAGACACCATAGTTTTTACGTGGAAACCCCTAGAAAGGGGAAAAAACCACGGGGCCTGGCCCAGTTTGAATGAATCCACTAATGCTTGCTATTGATTACAAATGATGCCCTTCCTTAAGAGGAGGGCCTTGGCTCGAAGTAACAAATATACATCATGTAGAGTGTAGTGTATAGTAATAGTTGGAAAAATCAGTGTTGATATGTTTGTGTCGGCAGCGAGACCATAGTCGACGAGCGAAATAGATCAGAAGAACCATATTCGGTGGGTGACGGGGGTCGGAAGAATCGTAGTCAACAGGTGACAAAGGTCGGGGGGACCGTAGTAGGCGGGCGACAGAGGTTCGAAAGATTATAATCAGCATGCGACGGAGATCGGGATGACCGTAATCGAATGACAGTGGTTAGGAGGGCTGTAGTTGGCAAATTGGCGGAAGTCCTGCGGTGTTCGGCAAATTGGCGGATGTCTTATGGCGTTCGCCGAACTGGTGGAAGTCCGGCGGTGGTCGACGATTGGCAGAAATCCTGTGATGGTCGGCGGACTGGCATAAGTCCGGCGATGGTCCACGGATTGGCAGAAGTCTGTCAGTGGTTGGAAAGAATTCCAGTGGTGGTCGGCAGGAACTCCGATGGTGGTCGGTAGGAACTCCGGTGGTGGTCGGCAGGAAAACGGTGGTAGTCGGCAGGAACTCCGGCGGTGGTCGGCAGGCGGTGGTGGTCGGCAGGAACCCCGGTGTGGTCGGCAGGAACCCTGGGGTGGTCGGCAGGAACCCGGGGGTGGTCGGCAGGAACCCCGGCGGTGGTCGGCAGGAACGCCGGCGGTGGTCGGCAGGAAAACCGGCGGTGGTCAGCAGGAACCCCGGCGGTGGTCGGTGGCAAGAGAGCTCCCAAATTCCTCCCTTACTTCTCTTCTTCTCCTCTTCCTCCTCCCCCTCATGTGAAGAATGAGGGTCTATTTATAGTATTTTGTGAGCGGCATGACTTGTAAATATGTGGAGGATCAAGGTCAAGATGGAGTGGTTTGAATGGACGGTTGATATCGATCCCTTGATCATGAACCGTTCATTGGTCAATTGGATGTCTTAATGATTTCGGAATTCTGTGATCTTGGGCTCATTGGATTTGTCTCGTCGAGCCGCTCGATTCGAATATAAGCTCGTTAAAATCGGAGACCGTTTGGTATCTCAAATTGCGGTTTGATCCTTCCAACAGCGCTTCGAGTCCATGATTCGGACCCATTTGGGCTCGGATTGGGTCGAATTTGGTGTCGTTGGGTTTGTATTTCCGAGACGCTCAGTTTGACTATAAGCTCGCAGAAATTGGAGTCCGGATGACCTCAATATTAATTTTGAAACTTTTCAACTTGATTTTTGCCTCGAGATTTGTGCCATATCAAGATAATTTTTTGATGATGTATCAAGATGTATTCTATGTTTCGTTTAAAAACATAACAGGAATTCAACATATGAAAATATATTTAATGAAAATTTCCTACCAATCCTTAACAGAGCAAAAGTCTTGGGAAGAAAAACAGATCTAAGGTGAAACATCAAGAGCAGAGAGAGAGAGAGAGAGAAGAGTATAAAGAGAAAATAAGCTGCAAAATCATTTAATTCTAACCTGCGAACAGAGGATCTCCAGGAAATTCTCTTGATTCGATAGGGAAGATGAGAAGAAGAACGAGGAAAGTAACCATGATCTTCTTGCAAGAGGAAGAGGAAGAGGAGGTGAAAGCCTTCATCTTGGAGTTAGCACCCTCTGGAATTTCAAAGTTGGGAGTTATATATTTTAATTGATAATCAGAAAGGTGTTGACTTCATATTATTTCTAATTGGCAATCGAAGTTGAAATTAATGAATAATATAAACTATTGAATCAATCTGTTCCTGATAATATATTCCTAGTATTACATAGTCATTCTGACCAATACAAACAAGAAGAGGAATTAATATACATTTCTCATCGGATTCTATCATGTGAATTCAACTCTGCATATTTTGTAAAAATCTGATATGGATTGTCAAAATGTATGGGCTTATTTTAATTTTTATTTTGTAATTAGTCATTGGCATATTGAAAGCAACGATGAATATATTATTCCATCAAGTTAATTTTTTCGTAATTATTAGAATGAAATTTGATCTTATTCTAGTCTTACAATTTAAATTTGTTAATGAAATTTGCTATTATTAAGTCCTTCCTGCCTTGGTTGGCGGAGCACCTCTTCAGACCCAATTTATTCCTGGCTTTGCATAGTGTTCTAGAACAAGGTTTTACTCAACCCAGGGATAACTATTACCTGTTGGCTGCCTGTGCAAACATCTATTATATATGGCGTGCTAGAAATGACAGAATTTTTGGAGGTATTGTGGACTGTCAAGCTACTATCACTACAAAAATTACAAAGGTCATTGAGCGTAAAACTGCTACTTGGAAGAGAATTTGACTCTTTGTGATCTCCCTCCTCTTCCTTCTGCTGGGCGACTGATCGAATTTATAGGACGATGATGAACGATGTTTCTACAGTTGCCCTTTGGACGGTCCTTGTGGCAACCAAGGGCCTGCTCTTGCGATCCCTTTTGTGTGGCTTTCGAAGTATTTCCAAGAGCTCCTGAGTCCTATTTTGGTTTTTGTTTATTGCTTATTGATGTTACTTGCTGCTTACTGTCTTTTTCCAGTTTATTTCTGGGTCTATTTTGAGTCTAGGTTCATTTTTGTTCTTTGTGAACCTGGATTTTAGGTTTTAACCATTTCTGAGTCTTGGCCTCTCATTTTGTTTTTGAGAGCAAGACTATAGTTATAGTTTTTTTCATTTTATTATTGTAATTTTCTTCTTTCAACATACAGGCTTTGCCCCAAAAATTCCCCAAAAAAGAATATGTTTGGAACAACTTTCTTAATGTTTTGCTTTTAAGACATCAATTATAATTTTATTTGGCTATTGTTTTATTATTGCTTTTAAAAAAGTTCTATGTTAAAAAATATTTTTTATAACAACTTTCAAAAAAGTTATTTTCCCTGTAATAACTTTGCAGTCACTTTTATAAAAAACTTTGGTTATTTCAAGCATACCCTAAGGCTTCATTTCGAATAATTTTCTTACTCCTTGAAGCATCTTTTTAATATTGTTGTGTCCTATAATATTCACGGCGGTAGAGAAATATAAAGTTTAGCATCATAGCTTTATACGAAGATATAGCACATAAACATATGAAAGAATAAAGATAGTGTTCATAAGAGATACCAATATTTTTACGTGGAAAATATTAAAAATGAGAAAAAACATGGGCCTAGCCCAGTTTGAATGAATCCACTAATGTTTGAAGTTGATTACAAATAAGGCATTGGCTCGATGTAGCCAATATACAATATATATAATGCATTACATTATGGGAGTTGGAAGAATCAATGTCGACATGTTTGTTTGGTCGACTGGACCATAGTCGATGAGCGATGTATGTCGAAAGGACTGTAGTCGGGGGATGGTGGTTGGAAAGACTATAGCCGGGCGATGGAGGTCGGAAAGATCGTAGTCGGGTGACGGTGGTCGGACGAACCGTAGTCAGTGGGCGACGGATATCGAAAAGACCATAGTCAGACGAAGGTGGTCGAAAGGGCTATAAATGATGGGCGACATTGGACCCAGAAAGACCATTTCATGGTGACGGATGTCCGAACGACCATAGTTGACAGGCGACGGTGGATAGAAAGATCGTTGTCTGGCGACGGAGGTCGAAAGGACCGTTTTATGGCTATGGATGTCATAAGGATCATACTTGGCAGGCGATGGTGATCAGAAAGACCGCTATTTGACAACGGATGTCAGAATGACCGTAGTCAGCGGGCGACAGTGATCAAAAGGACCTTAGGTGGGTGATGATGGTCAGAATGATTAATGTCATTCAAGGGCTTGGTTTAAATCTGGCGTTAGTTGGTGGCTGGACGCAACTCCGACGACAATTCGTGGTCGGGCAAAAGTCCGGCAACAGTCGATGTCATGTTGGTGGTCGTGGATGTGCTTTGTGGCAAGAGAGATCTCAAATTTCTCTTCCTCTCCTCTCCTCTTTTTTTTTTCCCCATTGCTCTCCCTTTCCCCAATGATGGATGAGGGGTTTATTTGTAGTTTTTTTAGAGTGGCATTGCCAGTAAATAGAGAGAAAATTAGGTGATGTTGGGAGTGTTTTGAATAGAAGGTTAATATCGACTCCTTTGATCATGTTCAATTTATCAAGTATTTGAGTATCTTAGTGATATCAGAATTTAGCAATCTTAGACTCGTTGGATTCTTCTCTTCGAGCCACTCTATATGACTATAAACATGTCACATTTGAGAATCGTTTGGTCACTCAATTTATGGTTAGAGCTCTCGAATTGTGCTTCGGGTCTTTGATTTGGACCCATTCGAGCTCGGTTTGAGTCGCTGGGTTCATCTTTTTGAAACGTTCAGATCGGCTTTAAGTTTGTTGAAATAGGAGTTCACATGGCCCGAAATTTAATTTTGGAAGTTTTCAAATTTGAATACATAGTTGCCTCTAGATTCATGCTCGATCAAGATAAAAATGATACATCTAGTAAAAAAATTAAAATCCTTCTCTAAGAAGTAATAAGAAAGTTGTTCCAAACGAAACCTAAATCTTTCGAAATTAGATTGGTTTAAGGGAAACAAATAACTAAATTCAAGTTTAGGCTTTGTTGGATGAATTTTTAGCATGCTGTTACATGTTACAGAATGAGTGAAAAGAAAAATTGCATTATAACATTCTAATTTAATTTTTTATCATTTGAATTTACTATTGCTTTTCTTTTAAAGCAAATACAAATACTTAAAATCTATTATGATAATTTATTGTTCAGAGCATTCAGCAAAAACTTTTTTTTCCAGAATGAGCCACATCACAAGGAGAGCAACTATTTTTTTCTTTTAACCTGATGAATTTTTTTGCTGAAAATCTATTTTACAACAAATCTTTCAAAATTTTTGTTCGAAATTTGTTTCAATCCACAAAACAAAGTTATAAACATTGTTGCAGACATAGAATTTTGCAATAGAGTGAGAAGAATATACATCTTAGCAATACACGAAAGCTCAGCATACATTCACATGAAAAAGAAAATAGCGGGACTTATGTGGAAAACCCTTAGAAAGAGAAAAATCATGGAGCCTTGCCCAATTGAATGTTTCCACTAAAATTTTGATAAATTATAAAAGCTAGTCTGTCTTCCAATCCGATGACAGGAAATATACAATGCATTAAAAACTTCTACCAATCTTCAAATATGTAATCTTAGGGTAAAAGTTTGGTGATGGTCAGAAAGAACTTCGACGATGGTTAAAGAAAACTCCAACAGTGGTCAAGAGGAATGTCGACAATGGAGAAAAAATCTAGCAGTTGGGAAGAACGTCAGTATTTGGGAAGATTGTCGGTGGTTGGGAAGATCGTAAGTGGTTGAAAAGAACGTTGGCGATGGAGTAGAACGTCGGTGGTGGAGAAGAATGACGGTGGTGGAGAAGAACGTCGGCGGTGGTCAACGAACAGACATAAGTCTGGCGATGGTCAGAGTTCAGAAAGAAATCCAGCAATGATCAACGAAAAGGGAGCTCATCAAGTTTTTTTTTCTTGTTTCCTCTTTTCTTCCCTCTCCTTCCCCTTCCCTTATGTGAAGCATGTGAACTTATTTATGTGAAGCATGTGAACTTTAGACTCATTGGAATAGTCTCGTCGAGCTACTCGATTTGACTATAGACATGTCACATTCGTCGATCATTTGATTCTCAAATTAATGCCTTAAACCCTTCAAATATGCCTCAGACTATTGATTTGGGCTTGTTTGGCTCGGATTTGACCGATTTTGGTGTCGTTTGATTCATCTTATTGAGATGTTCAATTCGACTATAAGTTTGCTAAAATCATAGCTTAGATGTTTTTTTTTTCTTTTTGGAGTTTCTTGTATGGATATGTCTCGAGATTCATGTCGGATCAAAATAATTTTTTGTGATATGTCAAACATAAACTTTTGGGAAAATCCCTTAAAATTTTTAATTATAAGATTGGAAACATATTTGAAATTCATTCATCTTATTTTTTTATGCCTAAAAAATCATCCCATTTGGCCACAAATCACCTGTCGAGCGAAATCCTGTCTGTCTCATATCATCTTTTCATATATGAATCATAACAAGCGCATGAATTTTGGTTAACATCAAGGAAAAAATTAAAATGTTTTACTTTCCAAACAAATAAAATGAAAAATGAAGACTTCCATAGTGTGAATCTCCCTTTTTCCCTTCTCAATAGCATATTTTATGGAGTTACCAGAAAAACTCTTTACATTTGTAACTGGGAATTGTGAACTTCAGTGAACAATTATCGTCTCTCCATCAAAATCCTTCCCAAAATGAGAAAAAACTAAGAAATAAACGCCAATTTGTCGTTTGCTCATTCTTTCCTCCGCATAATTTTGAGGCATGTGAGCGATGATTTTAGTCATATCATTGAAAAATTATTGCCGTAGATTTTTTTTTTTTTTTTTGGGAAAAATTGGCCCTTTCTATTAAATGAACAAAAGATTACAATGGTATACCAAAAATCTTAGCCAAAAGGAAAAAATAGGCTGAGGAAAAAAGATAAATAGTAATTACAGTTGAAAAAAAGATTTCAAAAACAGAGGAAACCGTCCAAAAGCAAAGCTCTTCCAGCAACAAAAGATGTCGCCAGCAACCCCGAGAAGCAATCAATAAGACTCTCCTTTGGTTGCCGGAAGACCGTCCAAAAAGAGCAAGCATATGTCATCATTGTCAGACACCCAAAATTGACCTGCCAAAAAGCAAAGGACTTCCAGCAACGAGAATGGCAACCGTATACACCTCCAGCAATCGAATGAGGTTGGGCAACAAAGGATGTCGCCAGCAACCCCGAGAAGCCAGATCGCTCAATAAAAGGTCTGCAGGCATCAAAAGCTACCATATGCACCTCCAATATATCAAACCAGCAATGACCCAAAGCAATGCCCAAATAAAACCAAAAACTGGCAACCAGACAGCAGCAAACCAGCCAAGAAAAAATGTATGCAGGCAACCGAAGGGGAATGACATCTAGATAAATATAGAAAGAAACAGTAGAGAGCTCATAACAGCTAGAAGTACGACAGCATAAGTTTCTCTTTTATCTTCTTGCCCCATTTCTAATTGTCGAGTTTCAAATAAGTAGCTCTAGAGATTTTCCTAGCTAAAGTGATGGCACAAGCAAATTTCGCATTGAATTTCCTATTGTTGTGTTCATTCCACGGAAAATAGACTGCAGCATTAAAAATAAGCAGAATACCAAACTTAACTTCCTGATGAACAAACAGCCCATCTATAAACTGTAAGGCTTGAGCAATATTGGGTCTGAAAAGAAAGTTGAATTGGGGAATAAGCCTAGTAATGACTTGAAAAGAATAATCACATTCAAACATTAAATGCGTCGTATTATCAATATGACTCTGGCAAAGAGGGCAAGAAATATCCCCAATATCAATATTTCTAGCACGCAAGGCATCAACAGTTTTAGGGCCACCGGACTACCGGAGAGTGCTTTTTATGTCAAACCAAATGTGACCAGTCAATTTCAAGTTCAGAAATGAAAAACTCTTTATAGAAGTCCTTAAAAGAAGCATTCTCATCATTATCCTAGGCAAGGTGCAACATGTTAAAGACATAATTCATTCTATTCCTATTGTTGCCGCAGAAATATTAGCTGTGAAAGGAAAAGCCTCATAATCTCTTGGAGATTGAGGTTTCGTTTTACACAAGTTTTTTATTGTTTCTCATAGCAATTATTTTTTACAAAAATTAAAATGTTTATATTAAAAAGTTATTTTAAAAAGCAATAAGAAAATCATTTCAAACGAAACCCGAGCCATGAATCAAAAGGGGAATTCAATTGGGCTTAGTACCTAAATAGTCAAATATGTTTTCAGCACAAAAAATTAAAATTTTAGTGAGATTCAAAATTTAATTATTTTTAAATTATTTAATGTTAGATTTAAATTCAAATTTATAATGTGTCTTAAGTCTTAATAAAATCTTTTGCTACGGGGCATTACACGAGATTTTGTTCAGAAAGAAAGAAAATAACTTTTTGCAAACAATTTCTGAAAAAAAAAAGGTGGGCAACAGAAAACCTCCTGCTTGTAATTGGAGAAATTATTTTGTGCAGACACCAGACAGTACGGAGACCAACAAGAATGTGCCATATCACCCGGTACACAGCGATACCGAGCAAAAAAGAGACTGGCGCATTCTAATTGGCCTCTAAATGCCGTCCAGGATCCGCACAAAATAATTTTTCTTGTAAGTGACAGGCATCACATTTTATTCTCGGTGATAGAATTGAATCAGTTTGTTACAAGTCCCTGTGAATTTAAAAAAATAATAATAATTGACAGAAGGTGTTCAATATAAATTTTTTATTACTGTGTTTATTTTGAGATGAATATAACAAAATTTTTAATTAACTGTTTGTATGTTGCATTTCTCTGAAAGTTAATCTAAGGAATTAGGGTTCAATCTTAATCACTTCTTCTGTATAAGAAAATCGTGATTCTAAAACTTTCCATAAATCTTTTGAGTTTCTGGTTTTCATTGGAATCGTGATAATAATAAAAAAAAACTTTCCATGAACCTTTTGAGTTTCTGGTTTCCAATGTGCTGAAATCTGTGCTACTTGACATAAATGAGATATTTCATCTTCACTTTTCTACCTACAACATTCACAAAGTACTGGAACAGGCATTTCAACATCCAACTAATCTAAAGAATTTGACAAGTTGGCATTTGTGTTGATGATATACATCGGTCTCATAGATAATGACATAGATTGATATTGTTGATGATGATAGGCGACAACACAATAGAGTTTACAGGTATTGATATTTGTGCTATGGCATGCAACAACCTTATAAGCAATATAAGGTGTCAATTTTGTTGGCAACATCTGGCGACTATGACTTATTATGATCGGAAGATCATAATCGGGTGACAGTAGATGGGAGATTATAATCAGACAATGATGGTTAGAAGATCGTATTTACATGATGAAAGTCAGAAGACTATTGGTGAATGACTGTGATCAAGAGATTATAGTTACACGATGGTGATCAAAAGATTATAGTCAGGAGATAGTCATTAGGAATTGATGATCAGGAGATCGTTGGTGGGCATTGTTGGCATATAGACTATATTAGGACAAAGATGATCATTGAGAAATCATAGTCAAGAGACAATGGTCATAAAACCATTAGAACGTAATGGAGGACTGGAGATCATAGTCCAACAATGATTTTTTGAGAGGTCGTAAGTGTTCAAAAGACCTTAGTCAAGTAATGGTGCTAGGAAGACCATAGGCGCAAAATGATAGTTTGGATGACAGCAATTCAATGACTAGTGATAGTGATTAGCATATCTTAGTTTGATGATTTTGGTTGACAGAACACAATTAGGTAATGGTAATCAAATGATGGTTGTTCAAAACTATAATTTGATGACAGTGGTCAGGAGATTGTAAGCAACCATTCTTGTCATTCATTAGATTAATGCAATCTGTCATTGAAAAACATTATTCAAAGAATAACATCTCAAAGTCTCCTCAGATAATTACTTCTTTAGAGTCAAAGTTATTACGTCAATGAATCTCCTACCAAATCATCAACACTTTCTCACACTGACATATCCACTTTGTGCTCTTAAGTTTGATTACTCGATAAATCACATGAGCCACTTGAATAAGCTGAGCAGTATCAATAATCGTTAGTACAACATGCGATGATGACAGAATGATGAAAGTATCTTGAATATGCATAAAGAATATTAAGTTATGAATGAAGAAGAACAAAATATAACTATTTTCTTCAGGTTTTTTCATGATTGTAAGCAGTAGTTCAGCACATAAAACCCATGGATGATAAAATTGAGATGACTTTGTTCTATGTTGTCTCCAAGTACCAAAGAAAAAAACAATCTCCATTGTACATCGCCTTGCACTCTAAAATCGTTAAGAAAATGTTATATGAATAAATCTTACTGAACCACCATGTCAGCAATGAACAAGGAAATAATAAAAAATTACTATTGAAACGAGTTCTAATGGGAAAAAACATTAATTTTCCCCGAAAAAAAAAAAAGCGGGGGCTTTCAAATTGACCCAAATTTAACCTCTGCTCTCTTAGAATGTTGCATCAAATTAAGCCTAAATTTTATAGAAGTTTGTTCAAAATAAAAAAAAAATTTCAACTTAAATTTCAGATATTCAACTTTTTATCACAGTATCTGCAGACTTCCAACACAGAAAAAACAAATTGTAAATAAGATTTAGCGTATGGCAACTTAAGAGTAAGTCAAATCTCGTATGTCAAAAAGCTACAAAAGTAGGTATTTTAATTGACAAAATGCTAAAGAAATCTCCAATATTTAATCAGGTATGATAATTTATGCATTTGATCAAACACCTTATAGGCACTACTACATATGGAAGCGGGAGATGTTATAAGCAGAAGCAAAACTAACATAAGCATCAACCAACAGTTACCAGGACAAGAAAAAGTAAACAAATTGATACATAGGAAGGCCTTCGGTCAGGCTTCAGAAATCTTCATCTAACTTAAACTCATGGCTTCCGCCATTACCATTCAAGCTCGACATCACCGACGCCTTCTGATATTCCCCGACCCTCTTCTCAAAGAAATTCGTCTTACCCTGAAGTGATATGAGCTCCATCCAGTCAAATGGATTTGATACACCATACAACTTGTCATAACCCAGAGCTCCGAGAAGCCGATCAGCGACAAACTCAATATAGCGGCTCATTAGATCGGCGTTCATTCCCACAAGAGCGCATGGAAGTGCGTCGCAAACAAACTCCCTCTCAATATCCACAGCATCCGCAACAATCTCTCGAACCCTCTCCTCTGAAATCTTGTTGATCAGAAGACTATATAGAAGGCAGGCAAAGTCGCAATGGAGGCCCTCATCGCGAGATATCAGCTCGTTGGAGAATGTGAGGCCAGGCATCAACCCGCGCTTCTTGAGCCAGAAGATGGCGCAAAAGCTGCCAGAAAAGAAAATACCTTCAACGCATGCGAAAGCGAGAATCCGCTCAGCAAATGAATCAGAGGCGTCAATCCAGCGCAGCGCCCACTGAGCCTTGCGAGCGATGCAGGGGATGGTCTCGATGGCACGAAAAAGGAGGGATTTTTCCTTTGAGTCTTTGATGTAAGTCTCGAGGAGAAGACTATACATTTCGGAGTGAATGTTTTCAATGGCAATCTGAAAGCCGTAGAATGCGCGAGCCTCCGGGAGTTGAACTTCGCGCATGAATCGGCCGGCTAGGTTCTCAAGGACGATACCATCTGAAGCGGCAAAGAAGGCGAGGACGTGGGTGACGAAGTGGCGCTCGTCGGAGGTAAGGGTGTGATCCCAGTGACGCAGGTCTTGTGAGAGATCGACCTCTTCCGCAGTCCAGAAGGAAGCCTCTGCTTTCTTGTACATCTCCCAGATCTGCGGATAGCGTATCGGGAACATGCAGAAGCGGTCGGGGTTTGGAGCAAGAAGAGGTTCTTCTTCCTCGTGGGTTCTGGCAGGAGTCGGCAACAGCGGCATGGTTTGAAGTTGAAGATGTTGACAATGAAGAAGAAGAGTGCACTTCCGGCAAATTTTAATACCAGAACTTTTCGGATCCTTGCAGGAGAAGAAGCTGGAATCCGGGCACCGCTGGTTGGTATTGTAAACGGTGACTTTAACATAATGGTCTGATGCTTTTGTGGCGAAATGTGTTGCGAGCCATCCATGGAAATTTTGGATACAATAGGTTGTGAGCCTTCTGATCGAGAATTCGAGATGTCCTGATTAAGAAGAGGAGCACAGGCGGCTACAGGAAATTGGGCGGTATTGGAAAGTGAAAGAGGATTCAAACGGCCTAAATGCAACAATTTCGAGTCCCGGGAAATTGGTTTTCCCATTTGAAGCTGAATTGTTGATTAGAATTTTAGCGGGAGATTAGCCCTGGAAATTAGCCCGGGAAAGGTATGTGCCAAATGAACGAAATTTTTTTTTTTTTTTTTTAATTAAGTAAAGAATGCTATCATATTTTTTGAATGCGTTTCCTAACTTAAAATATTAAATGATTCTTATAACTCTTTCTTTTTATTTAACATAATAAGAATATATGGATATATATATATATATATATAAAGTTTATTTTCACTTAGTTTAAAATAATAACTTTATTTATCATATTAAACTAAGTGATTATATCTTAGGATAAAATTGGTGAAATACTTGAATTAAAATTTTTGAAATAAATTTAAGATTATGTGTTTCAATGAGACAACAGATATTATATATTATAACTGTTTTGATATGAGTCCGAATGAATACAAATTGAGAAACTTTATAACATTATTTGAGGGGTCAAACAATCTCTAAATCTTATTTGAATATAGTTAAAATGACCGTCTAAAAATGAGGAATCTAATGATTTTGACTCGTTAACAAACTCTCTAGTCGAGCTATGAGTTTGAGCTCAAATTTATCCTAGCTCAGCTCAAAAGCTTGTTAAGCAACACGATAGTATTAAAATATATTTCAAAATTAATTTAAATTAATATTATATAACATATTTTAATATTTAAAATTTAATTCAATTTAAAAAAAATCTAAAAAATCTGAATTTTTTAATTTGAAATTAAGAAATCAAACTAAAAAATCGAGTCAAGCTCGAGTTTTCCAAATGAGCCCAAGCAATCAAGTAGAGCTCGAGCTTATAAATTTTTAACGAGTCAAGTGTTAGTAGACATATGCGTGTGCCCATTTATACGATGAAGTATACCAAGCTCCACTTCTCTATTGTACAATAACTTCTACCCCAGCTATAATCCTGAGCACTAATGCCCTACACAACTGATATGGACTTTGCTTTTATAACTAATTGTACTCAACTCATCTAAGTGTAATACACAAATGAGATTTCCTACTTTGGTTCTTCCTTTTCTGTTCTTGCATGTTTAAAACTTATCATAGTATCAAAGAATACCATGCTCTAAGTTTCTTTCTTATTCTTTTCTGATGACTATTACAGAATCTTCTTGTACGACTTCTCGTCTACCATATCATACCTCGCTAGACATACCCATTCCCCCACAGCTTCAATTTTTTATGTCTAATGTCAAGTCAATGCTCAACGTTCAATTATCCGCCAATAAGCACCCCATTTGATGTTCACAAATTTTCAAATTATTTGCATCAAATGGATTTACTAGTTACTTAGATGGTTATACTCCCAAACCCCTTAAGCAGATTCTCCTCCTAGATAACTCCATTGCTGTCAATAATGCTTATCATATGTTGGTGCTTATTGACCAAATCTTACTTCAACCCTTTTTTCTATAATTTCCTCATCCTTATTATCATATGTACTCAATCTTGATTCATGTAAGGTTATTTGGCTCACGTTAGAATGTTGGTTACAATCTATCAATATGTATCACATACTTCAGCTTAAAAATGAACTTTATCAACTTCAAATGCGAGACAAATCAATGATGTAGTACCTCTCTAAAATCAAGCAACGTGTTGATTCTATTATCGTTGTCAGTTCTACCATTAAACATGTATACATCATTCTTTATACCCTTAATGAATTGTCTTTCGCCTTCAATCCCTTCAAAACGATAATTCACACTAAACTACACCCCATTAGTTTAGATGACTTATATGCATTGCTATGTAGTAAAGAAATTAACATCACTACTAATCAAGCTTTAGAACACATCCCTCCTACGTATTTGTCATGTGCTCTCGTAGCCTTCCATGGCCATTCTCGTGGGTGATATTGTGGTCGATTCAGCAATACGTGGTGGTTACTCTTCTACTTCATATGCTTGTGGTGGTAGAAGTTCATTTGCTTTTATAGAGTGTCAAATTTGTGAAAAACTTGGGCACACAACTGCTTCTTGTTGAAACAGTTTGAACATATTGTACCAGCCGCATACACCACAAGCTTTGGTGGCAGATGAAGATGCTTCTACTGCAAACTGGTTCTTGGATTCAGGTGCATCTAGGGGTGTAAGTGAGCTGAGCCCGCTCGTGAGCAGACTCGAGCTCGACTCATTTATGGGCTCGAGTTCTAGCTCACTTTTCAATTAACATGCTAAGCTCAATATGGCCTAAACTTGACTTGACTCGACTCGTTTACACCCCTAGGTGCATCAACTCATCTTACCTCAGATGCATCTCAACTTCAATTCGTTCATCCTTACTTCGACAACTCGCAAGTACAAGTTGGAAATGGTAATCAACTTCCTATTGTTCATTCAAATCAAGGCATTTTACCTACACCTTCTCGTAAACTTTGCCTACCTCACATCTTTCATATTCCCCATCTCATTCATAATCTTCTTTATGTTTATCATCTTATTAATTATAACTCTTTTTACATCTTGTTTGACACTAATGGTTACTTTTACCATAAAGGGTTCCAATAACCATTAGATTTTGCTTCAAGGGTCCATCCTATAAGGTCTCTATCCTATGAAACTACATGTCGCTTCCAAACTTCAGCAACATATTATCTTCCATGCAACTCTACTCAACATACCCAACAACTATACAGTGTGGCACAAAAGGCTCAGTCATCCTTCTCCTACCATTCAAAAGTTGCTATCAAATACACTTTAATTCAATTTACACCTCACTCCATGCGATTCTTGTGCTTGTTCTAAGAGTTATCTCCTTCCCTTTACTTTAGCTTCTCCCAAAACTACTAAATGTCTTGAACTTGTGCACATTATTATATGGGGTCCTTCCTCAATATTTTATATGCAAAACTTTAAATATTAGCTCATATTTGTTGATGATTTTACAAGATTTTGCCGGGTGTACTTGTTAAAATTCAAATCTGATGTCTTGTCTATTTTTCTTCAATTCAAACAATTTGTAGAAACATAATTTCAAACACCCATAAAATGCTTCAATATGATTGAGGTGGTGAGTTTGTTAATCTTAAATTTTGAAATTGCTTAAATTCATTTGAAATTTTGCATCGTGTTGTTGAACGAAAACACCACCACATTTGGAATTTATGTGAGCCCTTTTATTTGAGGCAAACATATCACACCAATACTAGGTCGATACCTTTCTAATGGCTGCCTATCTCAAAAACCAGTTACCCTCCAAGCTCACTAATCATGTTTCTCCATATCATAAGTTATATAAGCAAAACCAACAATATGACCATCTCTGTGTGTTTGGTTGTTTATGCTATCCTTGGATCCCTCTATCCAACCGTCACAAATTACAACTCCAATCTCTACCCTGTGTTTTCATAAGATATGCAACTCAGTCCAAAGGGTATAAATGCTTGGATCCACTTACAGGTCGTGTCTATATCTCACGGCATGTATAATTCTTTGAATATGCATTTCCCTTCAAGAATAACACATACACTCATTCCTCCCACTAATAGTCTCCATTCCACACTCACACTAGTACAAGCATTTGTAGTTCCTGTCACGACCCGACCCGAGACGAGACGGATCCCGCCCGCGCCGGATCGCGACGGAGAATAGCTAACCAGGATCTGGCTTTGGATTAGGTTACTGAACTGATCTTCCATATTCTTAACTCAACAGAAGCACACAGAACAACAGAGCTACTAAAAACATCAAATGCAGCGGAACAAAACATCTATCTGAATTCATTTCCTCAAAATAATCATCTACAGAACAGTACATGGCTTTCAACAGAAAGAAAGACAGAACAGGAAAGCCATGACTGTACAAAAATCAAAAGTACAAAAGTACCTAATCTGATCAGACTCTGAAACCTAATCCTGAACTTCCTTGCCCTTCCCAGAACCTGAAAACCACCAGAAAGCAAGGGTGAGCTCAACAGCTCAGCAAAGCAACAAACACCAATCTAAATTCTCAGAAAACAAAACAAATTCATCGGATAGAAATCAGATCAGAAATCGGAACAGAATCGGAAATCAAAACTTACGGACAGATATCAAATCACATCAGAGTCGTACAGATCGTATCAGAACAGAACAAATCAACAGAGTCAGAAACAGAAATCAGAATCGTACGGATCATATCATGTCATAATCACAATTTCGTACAGAACAGAACAGATACAGAAAATAGTACAGATACATATAGCTAAATGCCCTGACACTGACGGAATCTCTACGGATTCCGGCCCCTTATGCCTCCCTTCCCAGACACTGACTGAATCTCATAGGATCCAGGCCCCTTATGTCTCCCTTTGTGCTCACGGCACCAAAACAGATGTGCTTATAGCACCAAAACAGATTCATCGGATCCGGAACAGAACAGATATCAGATTTCAGATTGAGCTCATTTCAGATTTCCGTTTCACTAACTGAATCTCATAGGATTCAGGCCCCTTATAACTCCCTTTTTATAGCTTATACACATAGCATTTCATTTCAGAGAAAATCCGGACAAATCAGGAATTACTCAAAAATCGGGCAGCACAACGGCAGTGTACAGAATTTACACAAAAATTCCTGCAAAGAAAATTTACCGAATTCGCACAGAATACAGATATCAACATTTCAGAACCTTTATTCTACTGCACAGATAAATTCCAATTTCACAGAAAAATCCGGTCGACTAAAAACACAGTCAAATCAAAAATACCCGGACAAAAATCTTCAAAAAATAACCAAAATGTGCACACTCGGCACGTCAACGATATACAGAAAGTTACGCGGTAAAAACTGAACCGTTCAAAAGATACGGACGAAAATCGCTAACGGAAACAAAATCCGGACAGAAAATACCGCCAAACACGACGGTTCTGAAAATTTAGAAAGTCGGATTGTGCCTTACCTCGAGCACAGCAATTTCCTCAACAGTCACTTCGGACGAAAACGGCTCCGCGTCATCCGAAAATCCACTTTTCCACTTTTTCCTTCATTTTTCTCTCTCCTCAGCTTTTTCTCTCTCTTCAAAATATCTCATTTCTATATATATCCAGACTGATCGTCCTGGACGATCGAGCTTCGTACCGGACGATCCATGAAGAGAAGAATTGCGTCCAGACGAAAATTACGTATCGTCCCTGGCGATAGGTTCACGGGAGAATTTTCGTCCAGACGATCCAATTTTCGTCCCGACGAAATCATACAGCCAAAACTGATTTTCTGCACAACCTGTACCGATCGTCCCGGACGATCCAACTTCGTCCCGGACGAACCTGGAGCAAAAACTGATATTACAGTTCCTTTCAGCCCTTCCCCAGCTCATTCTACTCCCACTACTTTTCCCACTTCACCTCCCACACAACACTCCTCCCCCATCGTTCATTCACCTGTACCAATACCTTCTCCAACCAACAATACTTCACTTGCCTTGCCTCCTCAACCAATCTGACATCTTATGCTCACCTGTCGACAAACTGGTCATCTTAAACCAAAGCAAGTTTTTATTTGCACCATACAATTGTTCTAATATCACCAACTTCCTTTACAAGAGCTAACAAGCATTCAACTTGGAGAACTGGCTTGTTAGATGAATTTTTGGCTTTACAGAAGTAAAGGGCTTTGGTCTCTCTTTCCTCATAGCAAAGACCAAAATATACTTGCTTGAGAATGGTTATACAAAACCAAGTTCAACTTAGATGACTCTATCGCCCGTCACAAATCCAGACTCATGGCACAAGATTTCAAACAGGAATATGGTATTGATTATACTGATACATTCAGTCCAGTGGCCAAATTTTCTACCATTAGACTTATGCTAATTGTTGTTATTGCCTTTTATTGGCCCATCTATAATTTAGATGTTTTCGATGCATTCCTTGGTAATCTTGATAAGACGTCATTTATGAAGCAACCCCAGGGCTTTCAAGATCCACAATATCTAACTCATGTATGTCGCCTACATTCAATAATTTACAGACTCAAACCCCCCCCCCCCCCCCCCCATAACCACCACCGCCACAATCAATGGTTCTCCACCTTCTCCACACACTAATCATAATATGGGTTCAAACAAAGTAAAATAGATCCTTACTTTTACTTCATAGAGGATATGCTCCTCTCTACTAGCTAGTTTATGTTGACGATGTACTGTCACAGGTAATGATTAATTTGAGATTCACCTTCTATTTACAGAATTTGCACTACAAATTTTGTATGAGAAATCTTGGACATGTCTCACATTTCCTTGGTATTCAAATTTCACCTTATTATAAAAGTTTATTGCTTTGTCAACCCCGCTATATTGTTGATGTGCTCAACAAAACTAGTATTTTAAATTGCAAAGCAATCCAAAAGTCCTCTGCCCTCAAAACCTCCTCAAGCAACATAAACTTCAGAACTCTTTCAACAATTAGAACTTTACAAACAGTTGATTGGCTCGTTGCAAGCTGTAGTATATCACAATCACTTTGCCATATATTACATTTGTAGTAAATCACTTGTGCCAACATATGCATAAACCATATCATCTTCACTTTGAACTACCGAAATGAGTGCTGCAATATTTAAATGGTATTCTCAATCATGATTTACCTATCACCACTACACCTCTCAAACTTCATGCATATGCAGATTCTAATTGGGCCACCAACTCTAGTGCAGCAGCTCACTTTATGGCTTTTTTACATTTCTCAGTGGGAATTTATTATACGGGTTAGTGAAGAAGCAACCTACAGTTAACGGTCCTCCATAGAGGCTGAATATCGTGCCTTAGCTGTTGTAGCTATTGATATATTATGGTTACGTCAATTGCTCACTGGTTTTTTTTATTCCAATTTTTGTGCCAACTCAAATTTATTGTGATAATATTTTTGCACTTGCATTAGCCAACAACCAAAATTTTCATACTCGCACTAAACATATAGAGATAGATTATTACTTTATTTGCGGTTGCATTAAAGCTCACCATGTCACTGTACATCATATATGATCGCAAAATCAACCACCATATATCTTCACCAAAGCCTTATCTTCTATTCGATTTCTTCAACTATAATCTAAGTTAACAATTCAAGAGCCATTGCTAACTTGAGGTGCAATGTTAGCTAACATGTGCATGTGCCCATTCATACGTTGGAATATACCCTGCTCCACTTCTCCCCTGTTGCACAACAACTTCTACTCTAGTTGTAATCCTGAGCGTTGATGCCCTGCACAACTAATATGGACCTCTGTTTTATAACTGCTTGTACTCAGGTCATCTATATAAAATGTAATATGTAATAGTAAAACTAACTGTAATACACAAATGAGTTTTCACAGTGCTTTGGTTCTTCCTTTTCTATCCTTGCAGACTTAAAACTTATCTTCAAGCTCGAGCTCAGTGAGAACTAAATAAGTTTAGCTCAATTAGGCAGATACTCGACTCATTTACAACCCCACCAATGCACACCAAATTTGGCATCCCCCATAGCTAATAAGGATGGTATATTTCATTAACACCAATGTTAACACACCACATATTTACAAGTTATTGTAAATCATTAACAATAATGCCGGCCCACAAAATATATTCAAGTAGTTTTAAAATTAGTAGATTACAACACTCAACGAAAAGAATCCCAATTATAATTTCAATTAAAGCTTTGTTTGGGATAATTTTTTTACTGCTTTCTAAAACAGTTTTTTCATAGAATTATATTTTTAAAGAAAAGTTTTTGTACTGAAAAACAGCTCTAAAACACAATAAGAAAATTGTCATAAACAAAGTCTGAATTCCCATCTCATGATCTCTTCAACAAAATATATGTAAGAAAATTCTCATAGTTTTTATTATGGGAGATGACCACATATTACTAAATACATATTAAAAGTTTTGATATGCAAATGCAAAATTCTACTCTATCAATGATGTCTAAATGTATACAAATATAGTAATGATCATTGATTATTCTTAATATTTTTTGTGAGATTTTTCTTACAAGAAATTCACACGGAGAAGATCATATCAAATGAGTTCAATTTGGCTAATAAACAAGCCCCTACTCATGAAAGGATCAAATATGAAGTCAAATTCATCAAGCTGCGATTTTGTATTTTTTGGGTTTTCCTACACCAAGTTCGAGATTATCTCCGGCTCACCACACACTAATACACCATTAGTGATTGAGAGAGAGAGAGAGAGAGAGAAACAGAGAGAGCGAAGGATCCTCTTGAATACAAAAATTCGTCTGATATTGGTTATAATGGTTTTGCGATTAAGGAAAACAAAATTATATTTATTTTAATTTGAGTGTTTATAACTAGGGGTCAATTTTTGACACGACCCGAAACACGATCCGAACACGACCCGAAAAAATCCGGGTTCGGGTCAACCCGAACCCGAAACAGGTCTGGTTCGGGTTCAACAAATCAACCCGTTTTAAAAATCGGGTCAGTATCGGGTTGACCCAGCAACTCGAAATTAACTCGAAAGTGACACGAAAACTCATATTTGATCCGAAAACCCGAGATTGACCTGTTTTTATCCGAAAATCCGAGATTGACCCGTTTTTGACCCGAAAATCAAAGATTGACACGATTTTTGACCCAAAACTAGCAATTTTGGGTCAACCCCGGGTCATTCGTGTCGGATCAGGTTGACCCGGACCCGAATCGGGACGGGTTCGGGTCTGGAAACCTGACCCGTTTTTAAAAACGGGTCGGGTTCGGGTTGACCCGAATAGTGTCGGGTCAATTCCGTATTCGACCCGAACCCGACCTATTGACCCGAATTGATACCCCTATTTATAACTACCTTAACTCTTATATCGAACATCAAAGATCTATTCAAGATAACTGTAATTTTTTTAAAGTTAATTATATAAAATTATTAATAAGGAAGTAATTTTATTAAAAAGTAGTTGTAAAAAATAATTATTTAGAATAGATATTTTTTGAAAATAACGAGAAAAAAATAGTCAAATAAATTATAATTAAGATTTTAAAAATAAAGCATTAAAAAGTTATCTCAAACGGATCATAAATCTCTTGTATCTTATCATTAGGGCTGATGTCCCAAATCAACCGGGCAAGTTGGCGCACCATAAAATTGTTTCATTGTGATAGTTACTACTATATGTAGCAGATTATTTTGGTTACTTTATTCATTAGGAAGTTTAAATTATTCAGTGCCATCTCATAGAAAAGTGGCTGCTTCGTTCAAACTCTATTTTAACTTTTATATTATTTTCTTAAGTGGGGAAAAAATAAATGCGTGATCCGGTATTTAAAGGGCTGGTTGCTGCTAGACTCGCTGAGGGATTCATTACTTCGTTAAGACCCTCCTCTACGGAAGTGGCAGCGGGTAGATACCCCATTAAAAAAAAACTTTTATATTGTTTTCGAGTAATAATTTAAGTTGTTTTATAGTGGGTATTTTCTTGTGGTTTTGAATCATTTCTCTTTGAAGAATATGAGAACATTTATATCATTGTTGACTTAGGCTCTATTTTTTTAAATTGTGGTTTGGGTCATTGAATTTTTATTATTTTTAATAAATGTTTTTGTTAGTAAGTTATTTTTTCAACATATTTTAGAAGTTATTTTTTCGAAAATAATTTTACAATCATATTTATAAAAAGTTATAGTTGTCCCAAGCAAATCCTTAGATATTATTTGGGACAATTTTCTTACTTTTTATATAACTTCCAAGTATAAATTATAAAAAAAAGTTAAAAGTAGTCGCAAACGAGATTAATTATTCTAAGTGGACGTTGAACTCCGTCCAAAGACCAACCAGAATGTGCCACGTCACCTCTTGATCGGTACTGCTGATGTGGCGCATTCTGGTTGGTCTCCATATGACGCCCTGTGTCTGATCTTTGCACATAATAATTTCTCCATAAAAGAAGCCTAATTCGGCTTGTCCATTCAATCCATTCAATTTGAGAGCAGCTTTTTCAATCTTTTTTTTAAAGTAAATTTTGGGGCATACAACCCGTATATTAATAACCAAAAGGGATTACAACCGAGCTAAAGAATAAAGTTACAAGTATAAAAACAACTATACCCCCAATCATTCAGAAAAAATCAAAAGGAGCACAAAAAGAAAAGAGAAGAGGGAACAATGGACTCAGGAAAATAAGATCTACATCCCAAAACATCACAACCTTAATCAAGTAGAGGATACGAAATGTAGTCGATGGAGCACTGGTTGCCACAGACAAAAGAACAACAAAGCAGGACCATCACAGCAGCTCCCAAAAATTCAGAATCACCGTTCAACAAAACTCCTTGGTTGTCATAAGGCCATCCAAGAAAGGGATGATAAGATGTAGACATTGGCTCATCATTATCCAGAAGCGAAAAACAACAAACAAAAACTGCACCCAAGAAGTGCAAGTAAAACCAAAAAAAGAACCTCCCAGTATAACTGCAGCTGGCACCATTCGAATCCAAAGGTATCAGGCCATCCAAAAGGTCCAAACAAAGAACTCCAATAATCCATAAATTCCAAGGTTGTCAAGGAGCCCAACCATGCCCAGCATAAAAAATACCAAAAAACCTAAAACAAGCAAACTGCAAGCATTATCTCATAATTCCAAAGACTTCTCTTTAATTTGATCCTTGAAAGACCAATTCTTAGTTTTCACACTAATAGCATAAATGATATAAGCTTTAATAATAGTCAGGCTTTCCCATGAATTAGTAAACCTTCTCTTATTCCTTTTCATCTATATGTAGTAAACGACACAAGAAACAGTAAGAAAGAAGAAAATTTTTTCCTTCCTGTTGAAATGTTGGATATTATTCAAGTAATCATAGGTTTGCAATAGATTAGGCATAAGATAAAATTTGTTAAGCAAAGGAATCAAACCGATGAGGACCAAAAAAGTGTAGTCACATTAAAAAAACAGATAGGCATGAGATTCAGAATTGCCAAGGATAAAAAGAACAAGAGGGGATTGTTGGAATTTCCCTTATGATTAAAATATAATTACTTTTTAATTTCCCCAAAATCGCCATCCAAGCATAATAGGCATGTAAAGACCATTTTGCTCACAGGTTTGTCCGGACGAAGTTCGATCGTCCGGGACGATCGGTACAGGTTGTGCAGGAAAACAGATCTGGCTAGGGGTGTCAATTTCGGGTCACGGGTCGGGTTCGGGTCGAACCCGAAACTGACCCGGCACTATTCGGGTCAACCCGAACCCGACCCGTTTTTAAAAACGGGTCAGTTTTCCTGACCCGAATGACCCGTTTCCAACAAGAAAATGGCTAATTTTCGAGTCAAAAACGGGTC
Source organism: Dendrobium nobile (assembly GCA_022539455.1). Classification (NCBI taxonomy): domain Eukaryota; kingdom Viridiplantae; phylum Streptophyta; class Magnoliopsida; order Asparagales; family Orchidaceae; genus Dendrobium; species Dendrobium nobile. Next base: position 50,955,077 of record CM039722.1, on the reverse strand, counting down.
AAACTCCTCTTTTCGGGTCAAAAACAGGTCAAAATCGGGTCGAAATCGGGTTTTCGGGTCAAAATCGGGTCAAAGGGTTAACCCCAACCCGACCCGATTTTTGAAATGGGTCGAAATGCTGAACCCGAACCCGACCCGTTTCGGGTTCGGGTTGACCCTAACCCGAAATTTTTTGGTCGGGTTTGTAATATCAAAAATCTGCTCCAGGATCGTCCAGGACGATCTGGATCGACCTGGGACGATCAGTTGAAAATCTGCTCCAGAATGTGCCCAGTTTGCTCCAGGTGATTTTCTGTACATATCGTCCAGGCCGATCGGCACTGTAGAAAATGTCGGCCTGAGAATAGTTCTGGGAACCGTCCAGGACGATCCAATTTGGTCTGATCGTTCTGGGACGATTTGGCGATCGGCCGGGCCGATCTGACTTTTATAAAGCTGATTTCAACTCATTTTGAAGAGAGAGAAAATTTATAAATATCTGATTTTTCTTTGAGGAGAGAGAAAGCCACGGATTTTCGGGAAAAGTGGATTTTCGGGCGACGCGGAGCTGTTTTCGTCCGAGGAGATTGTTCGAGAAATTGCTGTACGCAAGGTAAGGCACATTCCGCCTTTCTCAATTTTCAGAACCGTCGTGTTTGGCGGTATTTTCTGTTCGGATTTCGTTTCCGTTAATGAATTTCGTCCGTAATTTCCAATTGGTTCAGTTTTTACCGCGTAACTTTCTGTATATTGTTGACGTGCCGAGTGTGCACATTTTGGTTATTTTCTGAAGATTTTTGTCCGGGTATTTTTGATTCGACGGTGTTTTTCGTCGACTGGATTTTTCTGTATATTCTAAAATTATCTGTGCAGTAGAATAAATGTTCTGAAATGTGATTATCTATATTCTGTGCGAATTTGGTGAATTTTGATTTTCAGGAAAAATTGTGTAAATTCCGTATACTGCCGTTGTGCTGCCCGATTTTTGTCTGATTTCTGATTTGCCCGGATTTATTCTGAATTGAAATGCTATATGTATAAGCTATAAAAAGGGAGTTATAAGGGGTCTGGATCCTATGAGATTCAGTTAGTGTCTGGGGAAATCTTAGATGAGCTCAAGTGGGAGAAATTTCTGTTCTGTCCCGGATCCGAGGAATTCTGTTGTTCTGGTGCCGTGAGCACATTTAGCTATTAATTACTCAGAGAATTTCTGGTGCCGTGAGTACAAGGGAGACATAAGGGTCAGAATCCGTAGTGATTCTGTTTAGTTTAGTTTAGCTATTAATTAAATATCTGATATCTGAGTTCCGTATCTGTTCTGTAAGCAATTATGATTCTGTCTGATTTGATATCTGTTCCGATTCTGTTCTGATACGATATGAGCTGAATTTCTGATTTCTGTACGATTCTGACTCTGTTGATTTAATTCGTTCTGATTTGTACTCTGGTGTGATCTGATCTGCACGACTCTGATTCTGATTTGATATATGTCCGTATAAGTTCTGATTTTGATTCTGTTCTGATTCGAGATATGATTCTATTCCGAATTCTGTACGGATTTCTGTCTGATGAGTTTGGTTTTGGATTCTGAGAGTTTTGATTGGAGGTTTGTTGCTTTGCTGAGCTGTTGAGCTCACTCTTATTTTCTGGTGGTTTTCAAGTTCTGGGAAAGGGAAGGAGGTCCAGGAGTAGATTTCTGAGTTCTGATCAGTATAGGTACTTTTGTACCTTTTGATTTTTGTACAGTCATGGCTATTCTGTCCTGTCTTTCTTTCTGTTCAAAAGCCATGTACTGTATCTGTAGATGATTGTTTTGAGGAAAAGAAGAATATAGATGATTTGTTCCGCTGCATTTGATGTTCTATAGTAGCTCTGTGTGTTTGTTTTGTGTATAACATTTTGGAAGATTCAGTTCAGTAACCAATTCCAAAGCCAGATCCTGGTTAGTCTGTTTAAGCTGGTCACGATCCGGCTCGGGCGGGATCCGTCCCCGTCGGGTCGGGTCGTGACAGGGTTCGGGTCGGGTTTTCGGGTCGTTTCAAATATTGACACCCCTAGTTCTGGCTGCATGGTTCGTCTGGACGAAAATCGTTCAGAGGGCAAGTCGTACGGGACGATAATTAATTTCGTCTGGACGAAAATCGTCCAGAGCCTAGATCGTCCGGGACGAAGTTGCGATCGTCCGGTACGATCAGTCTTGATATAAATGGAAATGAGATATTTTTGAAAGGAAAAGGACGTCCAAGTGAGAGAAAAACGAATGAAAAGAGGATTTTTGAGCGACTCCGGTCTGTTTTCGTTGGTTGTGACAGTTAGAGAAGTTGACCGACTCGAGGTAAGGCACATTCCGCCTTTCTCAATTTTCAAAAATGAGATTTTTGACGCATTTTCTGTTCCGGATTTTGTTTCCGTTAGCAAATTTTTGGTATTATTTTCTTCTGACAAAGGTTTTACCGCGTAACTTTTGGTATGTCTCTGAGATGATAATTATGCACGTTTTGAGTATTTTCTAGAAGATTTTTACCGGATATTTTGGATGCAAATTATCAGGAGGTTGAAAAATATTTTATCAGTACAATGAAAGTCTTATAATGTTATTGTGAATGTTCTGCGGTAATTTGGTAAATTTCTGAATCTGTGAATTTTGTATAAATTCCGTATACTGCCGTTATGCCGCTGAATTTTCGTACGATTTCTGAATTTCTGAAATGAGATGAATTGCATGAATTGATTGTTTGTATGGTATCAAAAGGGAGTTATAAGGGGCCGGAATCTTTTGTGATTCCGTTGTCTAGGTCCGGGAAGGGAGACATAAGGGGAAGTTCAGAAATCTAAAATTCTGTATATCTATTCTGTTCTGGTGCTATAAGCACAAAAGTGAGCTATAAGGAGAAGTTCTGGTGCTATATGCACAAAAGGGAGCCATAAGGGAAAGTTCTGGTGCTATAAGCACAAAAGAGAGCCATAAGGGGAAGTTCTGGTGCTATAAGCACAAGGGAGATATAAGGGGAAGTTCCGACATCTGGAAGGAAGTTCTGTTCTGAAATTATCTGTTTTGTAAAGCTGTAATATGATTTTATTTGATTTCTGATTTCTGTACGACTCTGATTATTCCGTATGATTCTGTTTGTTCTATGACATGAAAGCTTTATGATAATATGATTTCAGTTTTCGTATTCGATGTTTGATTTCCGATTGAGCTATTATCTATTCTATCTGTTATACGATTTTTGTATGATTGTTCGAATTCTGTACGGATACTTTTCTGATGTGAGTTTCTGAGGATTTTGATTGGTGATTGATGTTTTGCTGAGCTGTTAGCTCATCCTTATTTTCTGCGTGGTTTTCAGGTTCTGGGAAAGGGAATGAGGTCTTGGACTAGACGTTCTGAGTCTGATATGTGATTAGGTACTTGATACTTTTGATTTTTGTACAGTCATGACTTTTCTGTTCTGTTCTGTTCTTTCCGTCTGAAGCCATGCACTGTATATGTATATGATTATTTTGATGAAAGAAAAGATAGATGAATTGCGCTGTGTTTGGATGTTTATAGTAGCTCTGTGTTTTTCTGTCTGTGTTATACTTGAAAGAAAGTTCTGAAGCAAATTCCAAAGCCAGATCCTGGATTTATTGGCTCTGTCGCGGCCCGATGCGAGCGGGATCCGTCCCGGTCGGGTTGGGTCGTGACAAGCTTAACCTAACTGTATGTTTCTTATGCCAAATGAACGTGCACCAGTCCACATCATCTAAATTGGAATAGTTTTGAGAAGTAAAATCCTTAAATATGGGTTTGGAGGAGCCATTCCAGGAAAGCATCGGTTGCTCCTCAATTTTTATACCCAAAATAATAGTCTTAAAATAATATGGAATGCAATCCGAGAGAGACCATTGCCCATTAATAATGAAATCATTAATAGAGAGATGAGACATTCTATTGGAATTGAAATAATCAGACAATGAAATTCCATTGCACAAAGGGTCCCATATCAAGGAGAAATTGCAATTAGGTGCAACAGCCAGAGAGATGAAGTTTTTAATGCTTCGAGCCAATTAACAAATCAACTTTCAGAATTTAAAAGCCAAGGCAGGAGGCGATTTCCAAGGGCATTCAAGCTTAGCCTTAAACCAAGTACCCAACATAGTGTTATAGTTATACATGTGCCAAATGAAAGAATAAGCCACACTGTGATAAAGAGCATCAAAAGAATGGAGGCTCAAACCTCCTTTGCATTTCGGCCTAGTCATAGAATTTCAAGAAATAAGGTGTAACTTTTTATCTTTGATGTTGCCAAAGAATAAAAATTTAGAGCAAAGTTTAGAAATAATTTTACGACGAGCTTTAGGTATTATAGACCCTCTAATCCAATAGGCGAGAGTATTAATAATAGAAAATTTCAGAAAATGAAACTTAACTTTCCAACCCTCAAGTACAACATAAATTCTGCTCATAAGGGATTTAAAGTGAGTGAAATTAAGCCTATTAGAAACAATATGAAGCCCCAGGTAAATAAGAGATGTGTCAATTTGAGAAATTCCAAGAGAGGCAGCAATCTCAAATGCATTATCAACATTTTTAGAAAATAATATGGAGCTTTTGATCGGATTTATACAAAAAACCAGATGCAGTCAAAAATTGTTGAAGAGAACTCCTCAAGCAGCTAGCATTATGTAAGGATGCAACCCCAAAAATCAATAGGTTTAGCATACATGAGATGCTTGAGACTAAAAATTATTTTGTTCTAGTCCCAAAAAAGATTGCTGATTTTGGTTATGCAGGCAGGAGGATAACCCATCCATGACTATGCAAAAAAGCAAAGGGGATAAAGGACATCTCTACCGAAGCCCCGTTGAAGAATTAAAGAAACCTTCCAACGATCCGTTAATGAAAATAGAAAAATGCACCTCATAAATGCACCCCTTAATCCATTTAATGAAAAGGTTCGAGAAACCTTTTTGCTTTAATCTGTTAAGCAAGAAAGCACGAGAGATAGGATCAAATGATTTTTTGATATCAAGCTTGGCACAAAAGAGCTTATGAGAACCTTTAAATTCTTTGAGAATCTCAGAGGCAAGGATAATCTTATCAGTAGAGCACTTTTTAGCAATAAATTTAGATCAGCTCTCATGAATAATAAAAGGTAAGGCAAGTTTCAACATATTTGCTATGATCTTGACAATAATATTGTATAATACATTGCACAAAGAAATAGGCCTGAAATAAAAAAATACTGGAAGAATGAGTACCCTTAGGGATAAGGGTAATGGTAGTAGCTTTAGCTCCCCTGGGGAGGTTGCCAGAAGAAAAATAATGTTTAATTTCATTACATAGCTGATATCCAATGATGTGCCAAGTTCGTTGATAAAAAGCAAAGGTGAAACTATCGGGACCCGGAGCTGAGGAAGTAACCGCAGCAAATACAACAACCTTAATTTCTTAATTAGTAACTGGAGCAACAATGACCCCAAGAAGGTGAGGAGGAATCATGCTACCAGCATGAATATTGTAAGAGCTCTCATGAATGGGTTTAGGTGCATTAAAAAGTTATATGAAATGATCAATCAAAGCTTTTGCAATGTCTTGATGCGAGGAGTGAATACCCGAAGGAGAGGTGATTTCTTTAATATTGCTTTTGTTTTTCCTTGATCTAATCTTGGCATAAAGGAAGCTAGTATTAGAGGAGTCAGTAAGATACCTCTTTTGTGGTGGAAGATTCACAATGTTAAAAGAAAATTTTATATCTTGACATTGAATACAAATCTTGCATATACAATTAAATTAAGAGAATCTCCAAAGAGATATACAATTTTTATGTAGAAAATAAATATATAAATATAAGTGTTGGGGCTAGAATATTCGTGGTATTAAAGTAGGAAAATATTTCATCATAGTGTTGCATGAATATCAAGCTCACAAACATAGAGAATAGAAACACCAGAATTTCATACGTGGAAAACTCTGAAGGGAAAAATCACAGAGTTATGACCAGTTGAAATGAATCCACTAGTGTTTAAATAGATTACAAATGATTATTTCGTCCTTGAAGTTGATGCCGACCAGATTACAAATATTCAATTGTCAGATTGAAATCTAGTGATGAATTGGGATCAAACAAAAGTTTGTCGACGATCGGTGGTCGGGCGGAAGTCCGACGACAGCTAGAGGTCGGGCTGAAGTCTGACGGCAGCTGATGGTCGAGCATAAGTCTGACGACAGTTGGCGGCTGGACATAAATCTAACGAAAGTTCAAAAATGGTCCGTTGTTGCACGGTGGTTGAGGAGGAATTTGGTAAAAAAATAACTCTGATTTATCTTCTTTTTCTCTCTTCCTTCTTTGATCCTTCCTTGAATGAAGAATGAGGGATTCAACTTGTTTCTTATTTGTTTTCTCAACATGCACCAAAAAATATATTTCTAAAAAATCCTAAATATTTGAGAACTTACATGAATTTCTTTTTAAAAACATAAAAAACGAGGGGAAAACCACGGTTTTAAATTTTGCATATCTAAATTGGGTTGGTGATAATAATTTTTCCCGACACGCAAACCTACTTCACTTTTTTCAAAATAAATGAAATAAAATAAATCTTGCTCTGAGACAACCAGCTTAGTATATATGAAGATCCGAGTCTTTCTTATTTTCCAATCTCTGCATTTCTAGCTTTGATTCCAAGCCTCGAACTGCTAAACCCTTATTTGCTTTTTTGCTGGTTCTCAGTGTTTCGATGGCGATTTCCCCCAAGAGGGTTTTGCTCACCGCGAATGGGGACGAGATTTCCACGGGTATCGCTTCCCATCTGGCAAAGGCTGGTTGCAGGTTTGTCTTTATAAATTTTTTTTTTTTTTTTTTTGTTATTGGAGCGAAGTTCTGCCTCTTTCTTCTCTTTGTGTTTGATTATTGTTCTTTACGACTTCAAAGTTGATCCTACTGAATATTTCTTACTAATTTCATTTTTATGCTCGTCGTAATTCCTTACTCCGATCACTATATTTTCTGTTTTAGCGTTTTTTTTTTTTGCTCTTTATTTGCCGTTTATGCTTATTTTATACGAGTTTTTTTAGGTTAGTTATTATGGGTGATGAGAATGACCTCCGGTCACTGGTGAGGGAGATTACGAGTTCGTTGAAGGGATCAACTCCGATTGAGCTAGTTGGACTGAATATGGAAGAAGAAAGTGAGGTCATTTTTGATAATGCTGTGGATAAGGCATGGAAACTCTTGGGTTCAGTGGATGCTTTCGTTAATTGCCATTTATATGAAGGTGAAATGGTCGTTGATTCTTTTAGTAGTTTGTAACATTTTTTACATCTGCCTCTGATTGGTTTCAAAGTTTATCTTTTTTTTTTTTCCTGAAACTTTGGCATATAGAATATAATGTTATTTGATCTGTCATAGAATTTTTCTAATATAAGGAATCATAAATGATGTTGCTTGTATCTATTTCTGTAAGATGGCCTGTTCACCACTAACTTTGTTTAAGGTTTTGCGCACTAGATATTTAATTGATCTTAGTTCCTAAACATTCTACATGCCATTTATTTAGAAGGCTTGCTTTCTTTCCTGTTTCATTTTGTAGTGGTTTTTTGCCTGTTTGATTTACTGGAAAACAGAATAATTGGATTCCAAAAAGTATATTATAGAAAACATTGATATGGATTAGATATTCATGTGTTATTACCTTTTACAAATTAAGAACCGATAGATTTGGGTTCCACTGCAAGATCATGACTTCTATAAAAGAAATTCAAACTGATCTTAATAAAATTGCAGGGACTAAAAGTTAACATTTCAATGAAATCTCTACTTAAAATAGAATCAATGCATTCTAAATATTTTTCAAAACCATCTGAATGGAGCTTGATATATCACCAAGCCAATGTTCGTCAAGCTTTAATGATGAACTATATACAGTATAAGTAGAGTTCTTATTTTCCTCTAGTGTATTACAGAAGCCAATTACTTGAAGGCTACCAGTTTTTATTCTTTGTGAACTTCTGTCCTGGGTCATTTATATTTGAACTTATCCAATTTCATTTCCTAAAGGATGCTTTGTTGATTTCAATCCCAAGCCTATTGAGCCTTTCGATGTTTAAATTTATATACCTTATCAAAGTTATAGTATTTACCATTTAAAGATTTTTGCCTTATGCTAACTACTTGAGGTATACTTTATGAATTATCATCTTCTTTTCATTCCTATTGAGTGCCAGATGAGATTTAATTTAACTTTTCCAAGTATATTTAGATAAATTTTAACTGTGATACTTTTGGATTTTCTATCTTTTTTGCCCTTTTATGTGAATGCTATTCATCATATTAAATTATGCATTTTAAAATCCATTTTTTACACGTCCCAACCACCTAAGTTTATTCTTCATTATCTTATCGTCTATCAACTACTCTTACTAGCTCTCTAGTATAATTATATCTAGTGAATCATCTATAGCTTTCCTATGCATTCAGATTTGTAGTCTCATTTCTTTCCAAACCCAACTTTTTATATTCAAGACATTGTTGTCTTGTTGTAGTTGTATACATTGTATAGCTATTCTAGTATCTAATTGCAATTTTATAAATTTTATCTTTAGTTCTATATGATGTTCTTTTATTGTTTAAATTTTTGAAGCACTTTTCTATTTTGATCACCAAGCTACATAAGTTTTATCATCTATTACAATTGATTCTTTTTATAATAGACCCATGGCATATGAGTTTAGCACACTTAGGTATTACTTGATCTTTCACTAATATTGATTGGTATTTCTGATTTTGTAACTAAATTTATGTATCATATGCCTAGTCTTTGTTTTAATATTACCATATCTGTCAATTCTAAAAATGATCCATTCTTCTAACTTTTACTTATTTCGAAAGGAGCCTCACTCATCAAAATTACATATCCTATAGTTAGCATACATACCTCTCTTTCATAGCTTCTATAAGCAGTCCATAACTAATATGGAAATATACCAACTAAAACATTGCTCCTTGATGATATTTTTGCCATGTTTGGAAGCTCTTTTGTCACTCTTCAATTAATTTTAATGGTAATATTTATTTCATTGGATTATTTATTTGATAACATCAGCACACCTTTGACACACTTTTCACCTTAATTACAACCAAATCAACTATATTTGGTAGCGAATCGAGTTTGATCAAGTTTACCTCAATTTAAGTTTTCAAGGAGAGTAAAATTGAGTGATTTAGCCTCGATTTTAAGTCAAGCGTATTTTTTAGTCAAAAAGAAATGCATTCCATATGTTGATGTAGATCCGCAAACTTAGGCACAAAATCTTATGTTCATGTATATATGCACATTTCTAATTTATATGTTTATATTTATCCACATTCTAATTTATATGTTTATATTTATCCACATATAACATTAATAATTCAAAAGTCAACTATCAAGATACTTCCAAACTCAATTTGGCTATTGAAGGTAACTAATTTGTTTAGCTGCACTTGTATCGATGGCATTGTTTATTTAATTGCAATTTTATAAACTATACCATTAGGTCTCCATGATATTCTTTGCGTGTGCAGTTTTTTGAAGCACTTTTCTATTTTAACCACCCAGCTACTTTATAAGTTTTGTTCTTTTTATAATAGATTCATGGTATTTGAATCCATCACACTGAGGTAGTACTTGATCTGTCACTAATATTGATTACTAATTTTGTTCTATCATATGTGTAGTTTTTTATCTATTAAATCTAAATATCCCAACTCTAAAAAATTCCATCTTTTTGCTAATTTTGAAAGAACCCTTGCCCCATCGAATGTATATTTCATAGAATTAGAATGCACACTTCACTTTCAAATGCTTCTAAGCACCTCCATAGTTAATATGAAAAGATATTAACAAAATTAGTTATCATTAATTGAATATTTATTATGATTGGAACTCTTTGGCACTCTTCAACTATTTCTAATACTAATCCTTGTTTCATCTGGACATTACTTTAGTAACATCAACAAACATTTAACACACTTTTTTATGTTAATTGCTGCCAAATCAACTACAGTTAGCGGTAGATCGAGCTCGACGAGTCTACCTTGATTTGTAAGTTTTAAAGGAGGTTCAAAAGTGAGTGATCTAATTTCGATTTCAAGTGTGGTTAAGCTTATTTTTGTTTCAGCACTTACAAATACTTGTGTAAATTCACATACTTAATCACTAAATCCAGTATTCATGTATATATGCATATTTTTGATTGATATGTTTATATTCTCTGCACAATAGAACTTTGCAAACCCAAAAGTCAACTATCTTAGCATTTAATCATACGTATTTTCTAGCTTGATTAAAGGCATGAATATCTTTTTCATTGTTCATATATACTTTTCATTAATTGCTTTATTGCAAAATTTACTTTCATGGTTTATCTTTCTGCATTAAAATCAAACTGATTTTGAGGATAACATGGTGATATATATATGACTCCCTTTATATGAGGGGCATAATATTCATTGACGATATTTTAATGCTCCTCAAATCCAAAATGGTGTTTCTTATTCTTATATGATCAAGAGACTAGTTGAGTAATCCTAAAATATCTGAAGGTTATATCAGTTAATTGGGCCTTTAGCATGGCCTCAAAGTAGCATTGCACGGCCACAATGAACAAATTAACATTTATAATGACTCTATTATAGGTGCCCTAAATTTCCTCTATTATTGGGATAAATAGGATCAACAAAGATATTTGATGAGAATTTTATTTATTCTTGGTTCAATATTCTTTAGATCTTAGCTAGTTGTCAATATGAGATTGTTTGAGGATTGACTCTCTTTTGGTCTAAGGACTTTAAAGTTAGTTTGTTTTTTGTTTTCTTAACCTAACATGATTAGATTTTTTTTTTTTTCGGCTTTTATCTTTAATTTGAGTGACAGAGGTCTCTTCTAAGGTTGATTACACTTTAGGCAGACTAACGTCTGGTTTCTGGTTAAGCATGATGGGACTGTGTGACAAACATACATGCACACTTCATTATTTTGAATCTTGCAATATTACGCTGGCACCAAATGATGCTTCAAGTAGTATTTCAGAACTTGAGTCCAATTTTCCTGAAGCGGAAATGAACTAAATATTGACACATTCTTATGTTATTAATAGTTAATGATATTGGGAGTAACTTTAAGTAGGATGACTGTTGTAAGTGGAGGCAGCTTTTTTGAGTACTGGAAAACTATTTCTCTGATTTATCGGAATAGAATTATTCGCTTTCTTCCTTTTTGCATTTTTTGTTTATGCCAGTTTTACTTTATTCCCTTCTTCACTTGGGACTTCATTTGCATTTATTGTCCTCAAATCAGTTTTTTTACCCTTTAATTTACTTGATTCGAAGATAAACTAAAATGTCATACGCACCTGTATTTATGTTTCTGTTATCATAACTCTGCTAGGTAAAATTCAAGATCCTCTGCTTATAAGTGAAAGTGAATTTAAGAAGACAGTAAGAATAAATGTCATGGCACCATGGTTTCTGCTGCAAGCTGTTGCTAAAAGGATGAGAGATGCTAGATCAGGGGGATCGATTGTATTGTTGTCTTCTGTTTTGGGTGCTGAAAGAGGACTTTATCCCGGAGCTGCTGCTTTTGGTACCTGTATGAGTGCTGTGCAGCAGTTGGTTCGCGTAAGTTTATCATATGAGCTTTTTTGTTCCATTTGCTTGTACAGTTTATCCTGAATGCTTTGTGGATGTTATGTCATTAAAACATTTGGTCCTAATGTATAATGACATATGAAACTCACTTTGCACATCAAATATTAAGTTGCCTTGGTAGTAACCTGTTGTATACTAAAGCCATTGAAGTATGATCTGCATATCTGCAATTCAGTTTTCCGTGTGAAGAACTGAATTCTCTGCTAGAGTTGAATTCATTTTGCAATGTCGACTGAGTTGGGCATTGTTATTTGCAGTTGCTAGGCTTAAATTAGAGTATTTTCAGTAGTACATGTGCTAATTATTATTATTGGCACATCACCTGCAAATCTTATCAAGCAAGTATGAATCTTGAGACAATTTTTGAATTAAAATCTTCTAGAATTAAAGTCGGGATAATTTGAATTCTGATTTCAATAAATTTATAATTGAAATTCAACTTGAATCCAAATGAGTCCAAATCAAACACCCGAAGAGCAATTGCGAATGCTGATATATTATTTGAAGGGCCAATCAATCTCCACATCTTGCGTGCTTTTAATCAAAACGAGTGTCCTGATGTAAGGAATCTAATAAGTCTAAGATCATACAATTTTGATGCTATTAAGGTGCTTAAATGCTAACACATATTTTACAATTAAAGGAATCAATATGGGTTATCTGATTGATTGTTTGTTTTTTGCTACATTTATTAAAATGCATTCAACAAGCTATAAATATACTCTTATTCTCTATATAAAAGTGGGATGGGAGTTTTGAGCAAAAGTCGGATTTGGAAATGGAGAAAGCTTTGCCGAACAATCAACACTGACGACTATTGTCAACAATTTGCCTTCACCCAACCATTGTCTTTTAACCATTGTCATGCGACTACGATTTCCTGACCATTATTGCTTGACGAAGGTATTCTGATTATTGTTGTCCAACTACAGTCACCTTACTACAATCTCCGAAACATGATCACTTATCTAGTATCACCTGACTATGATCTCCCGGCCACTGTTGCCTGACTATGATCTTCCGATCAGTGTCCTTCTACTATTGTGGCTCGATTAAGATATCCTAATCACAATCATCTGACTATGTTCTACAATTGCTCAATTATGATTTACCAATCATTGTCACCTGATTATTACCTTTCGTATACTTCATTGATAACAATATTGATGCACATCATTGCCTATAAGATCTGTGTACGCCATCTACACCAACACATGTGCCCTCCGACTTTGTTTGTTGCTAAAAACTTTGATGCACACCATTGCATATAAGGTTGATGTATTCCATTAAAACAAAAATCGATGAAACCTACTTTGTCATTTGCTATCGTGAATAATGGTGACACACTTCATCACCTATAAGGCTGATATAGGCCATCGACACAAATATCGATTCCCACTGATTTTGTTTCATGTTGTCTCCAATAAGATCAACAAACCACATTGCCCAGAAAACTAATGCATGTCATAAACACAAACATTATTTGTGATGCTCAACATTGCTTATAAGATTGATGTACGTTGTTGACACAAATTCCAATGCCTATTGAATTTTCCTTTCATTATTGTCATCAACATCGACGCATGTCATTGCTTATAAGGTCGATGCATGTCATCGCCATAAAAGTTGATGCTCACTGGCTTCATCATCCATCACCTCCAACAACGTCGGCAGATGTCATTGCCTATAAGGCAAATGCATGGTGCCAACATAGACACCAACGTCATTGAGGTCCTTGTTCGCCATCATCAACAATTTCTACGCACACCATAACTTATATGACCAATGCTTCTCGTCAACATAAATGTTGATGCCAATTAACTTCGCTGCTCACTGTCGTCACAATTAACGTATGTCATAGCCTTTAAGGCTGATGCATGTTATCAACACAAACATCGATACCCTGCCAACTTAGTTGTCTATCGTCATTGCTAGAGTTGCGCATTCCATCTCTTATAAGGTCGACGCACATGTCGGCACAAACATTGACACCTATTGACTTTGGCATTGGCCCCTCGCCACCAACATTGATGCATGCCATTATTTATAAGGCCGATGAACGCTATCAACACAAACTCCGACGCATGGTGTCTCTATTAATATCGATGCATGCCATCATTTAAAAGTTTGATGCTTGTCGTTGACACACATCTACCCCCGCCATCACCAACAACATCAATGCACGCCATTGCTTATAAGGCTAATGCAGGTCACCAACATAAATGATGATGCACACTATTGCCAATAGCATGGACGCATGCTATCGCTTATAAGGTTGATGTATGCTTTGATTCCACCATCAACTCCCGGTGAGTTTATTAATTGCCGTGGTCAACAACGTCAATGCACGCCATTGCCAATAAGGTCGATGCATGTTGTTGACACCAACTCTGACTCTCAATATCAATGCTAAGATTTATAGTGGATTACTGGGTCTCTAGTCTCCTCTCATTAAGGGAAAATGTTTGAATATACCACAAACAATCTCTTGAAGTTAGCATCGACATATGTTATCGCTTATACGGTTGATGTATGCTTTTGACATCTTATTTTTTGCTCCCCTTACTACCATAGCTAACCTATTTTCATGCAAATCGCAAGCCGATTTGCCCTTGTCGTTGAATGAAAAAAATGCACATCTCATTTCCAGGAGTTTTTTTTTTGCCCCCTTGTGGCCCTGGCCGACCTTGGCGGCCACCCCCCCTAGATTATATTAAAAAGCTTTAAAATACGAAACATATGTTGGCGGCCACCCCCCCCCCCCCCCCACACACACACACACACACACACACAAACATGCAACATAAGAAGTAAGAATGGTTGGCCTTGATGTGGTGGGAAGCAGCTCGACTCAGAATTGCATGGTGGGGAGTGGCTCCATGTCTGGTGGGGCTGCTCCCAACCGCAACAACCCCATGTAGGCTACCCATGCCATTGAGCTCATCAATGTTCTTTGGTAGGAAGTGGATGCTTAAATTAAGAAAATTGTGGCTGAAATTTAATTTCAGCAACCCATAAAATTGCAAATTAGGATGAAGAACACGCCAACAATGCCTTTTTGTTGAAATCACTATGAAAGAAAGACAAGATACAATTGGATCTTCAATTGAAGAGGAAGATTTGGCTCTTCTAAATTTCTAGCCACTGGCTAGAGCCCTCTCAACCTAGGTAAGCTTCAAAACAGCAAAACAAGACAAAGAAAAATTGAATCCTAGGGAAAAAATATTTAAATAATACAATAGCAAAATCCCAAAACAGCTCATTGCTTTTTCCTCCTAGCCGCCCCCTCCTTCATATTCAGAATTTGGGCCCACTTGAAAGAGGCGGGATTCCCCCCTTTCTGCCCGGCATATGTCCTGGTTGGTTCAGGCCTCCAGGGTGGACCGGCCCTTCTATATGACTGTTCCAGGAGGAATTGGTCTATCATTCTCCTCTTCCACATCACCTTTGGTTCTCTGACTGGCTTTGCTTGGTGGACAATAGACGAAAATTATGTAAAAATAAATAGTGAAGAATAATAGAAAACATGAAAGAAGATCAACACATAAAAATATTATATAGATTCTTCTATGGATGGCTACATCCTATTGTTGCCATTGCAAATTTTATTATGGTTTAAGAATTACAACCCTATTTCATAGATATACAAACATAAGGCGGCACCTCTTATTTATAAAGTAAAATATAGAGCAGCTGAAATATTTTTCAGAACGCTTTTAATAAAATAACCACAAATTTTGAATATTTTTATAGGAACTCTGCTACTAACTCCGGTAGCTTGGGAGTTTTTTTTTTCCATACAAGACAAAAGTAGGCCCCACAACATAATGTCGATGCCAACTTCACAATTAGATTTAATTTCTTTTCTTGGCCAGTGTTTGCATGTTTTTTTTTTTTTTTTTGTGGACTTTAGTCCATTAAGTCAAACTTACACACATATCATACACAAGTTTTGAATTCAAAATCTCTTTGTTGATAGACAAAGTTTCTAACCAACAGATCAATATGAGCTGCATATTGCATGATATCATTCTTCATCAAAATGCTGCTGGTTGATGTTCAATCTTCAGATCTAAAGCCCTTGGAGCAAATCTGATCTCTATCTTCTGCATCAAACTAGCCAATGTTTTCAACATCAATGTACCCCCCTCCATATAATAAACAGAAATTTAACTCTTTCAAATTTATCCTAGTGCAATAGCCCTGAAGGGAATTGATTCTTTAAGCATTTAGTAGCAATCTTTCTAGAGAACCCAAAAGAAAATGAAGTAGTTTGTATAATACTAATGTCCAGAAAGCTAATTTCATTCTTCTTATCCCTTCAAAGTATTCTTTTAGTGTACCAATCAATTAAAACTTCTTTTGGGATGGCTTTTTTCCTGCTTTTTAAAGCAGCTTTCAAGTACGTTAAAATTTTTGTACTTGAAAGCTGATTTAAAAAGCAGGAAAAAAGCCGTCCCAAACGAAGCCTAAATGTTATAAATCTCTTTAGAGCATTCTATTCAGACCCGCGAATCTTTTCATCGAATTTTAATATGATTTTCATACAGTTAGCTGCAATGGAGATTGGTAAGCACAGCATACGGGTGAATGGCATTGCTCGTGGCCTCCACCTGGGTGACAAGTACCCCTTATCTATCGGCAAGGAGAGGGCCGAGAAGATGACAACCGAAGTCATGCCTCTCCAGAGATGGCTCGATCCTCACAAAGATCTGGCCTCCACTGTGCTATATCTTATTGGTGATGATGCGCGCTATATGACAGGCACAACCATCTTTGTTGACGGAGCTCAATCCATTGTGAGGCCTCGCATGAGATCGTTCATCTGAAGTAAGCATCAAACCAATCCTTGCATCCGTGAGCAGCTTTTAATCTTCTGTTATTGCTAGAAGTTCATGGTTTCTGATATTGTCAATAAGTATTTGAGATAAATAATTTCAATTGTTGGTTGTGAATTGTTATGATCAGATGGTAAGGGAATGGAAATCTTCACACTGTGCTTTCTTATCCATCATCTTTTGCTCTTCTTATGTACTGTTTTTACCCTTCTCTTCAAGCATTGTATTTCAAATTAAAAGAAAATTATAAACTTTGCATTATATTTTGCATTTTTTGATAATGATGCATAATGATTTCATTCGAAACAAAATCAAATACTTCTTTATCAATATATGATATTAGACAATCATTGAGTCAGGAATCATCTAGTTTGCTATACAATCGATGCTTAATAATCTTCATTGTAGAAAATGTCATCTTCACCGTACCAGTAGCAATTGGTAAAGTCAGTGCTAATTAATAAGTCTATAAATTAGGGAATACACAATGTTCTTTATTGTCCTTTACAATCTATTTTGTAATAGCAGTAATGCTAGTTAAAGATGTAAACTCATCGCTAGTACGCATATCAATAATATAAGTAGATAACTGATGCTCAAGAGACATAAGATCAACTATAGAAAAATCTGCTGGAAGAACTAAGAAGATGAGGGCGAAAAC
The DNA here is from genome assembly GCA_022539455.1 of Dendrobium nobile. Lineage (NCBI taxonomy): Eukaryota > Viridiplantae > Streptophyta > Magnoliopsida > Asparagales > Orchidaceae > Dendrobium > Dendrobium nobile. Next base: position 50,937,927 of record CM039722.1, on the reverse strand, counting down.
GAGGGCTTCGATGTGCGAAGGATGGGAAGAGGAAGGCTGCTGCTTCGAAGATGAAGGCTTCAAAATTCCAAACTTACACCTCCTAATACATCATAATTTTTTTAGGGTGGGCCCTCCCTGACCTGACTTGGGATCCGCCCATGTATGTTGGTCCTGAGTTAGTCAATGTTCTAAATGCCTGTGACTTATGCTTGGATGGTAAGGGAATGGAAGTCTCCTTTAATCAGTTATCTCATCTTCTTGTGCTCTTGTTATGATCTTGTTTTACCATTCTCTTCAAGCTTTATATTTGGTTCGCTGAGTTGGTTAATCGATGGCTGATGTGCTTTTGATAGTCTTTGTACTTTAAGAGCCTGAGATGGCTAATCGCTGGATCCAGCTTCTGATATCAATAGGAAGCAAATACTTAAAATTTGTGGTTGAATGATTAGGATTCTAACACAAATAATAAAAATGGCTGGATTTAACAATCAGATTAAATTTAAAAATGCGCACATAAATCTTCTGTTTTTAAATAAATTACCTCTAATTTTGTACAACACTAGAACTTATTGCAATAATTTTTATCTTTTTTTCTAGTGAATAAATTGCCTCTCACAAAATATAATGCCCAAAAATGTCATCAATAGATCCAACATAGTCGACCTTAGTAAATGCATCAATCTGTAAATGTGAAGTCTGATTATACAATAGCTTTTCCTGTAATGTGAGGAAATGATAAGAATAACATCCCAATTTTTATATTTTTTACCCTGCATATGTTGACTTATGACCCCAAACAACAAAAGATACATTTGGTTTGTGTAACTGTTATAAAAATAAAATTTTGAATTAATCTTCAATGGTAAGATTGATAATCTTAGGGCATATCTTTAATGTATATTGATTGGTTGTCCATGGAGTTGTTAGATGGCCTGCATCATAAAATTCTAGTTTCTTCAAGGAGATCATGTCATATTTCACTCGAGATAGATAATTTTCTTGTTGTAAGTAATTTAATCAAAATAAAATATTTAAGGCACAGTAATATTCGTTTTGGACAGTTTTCTTACTGTTTTATGAAGTAGTTTCTTAGTATAATTTTTTTTTTTAAATTTAAAAATTTTGAACAAGAAAGTTTCTTCATATAGTAAGAAAGTTGTCCCAAATGAAGCCTAAATATTTGATTAAAACATATTTTATCAAGTAATATTTTACTTTAGATAAGTTTTCTTTATCACTCCAAGTAAGCAATGATAATGATATAATGATAGACAGCATTACTTTAAGGGATAACTTTTTCAAGAACATCACAAAATTTATCAAATCAAACACATCGACTGGACTTGAGCATATAAATGACCTCCTTGAATAGTAATATGAATTTCTTCCCCTATCCATGCATAAGATGTTGCTTCATATATGCTATCTTATTCACATCAACCTAAAGGAAGATGTTACTTATATCCATTTACAATATGGGCCAACCTTGATTGATGCTACAGAGCTTAAAATTTTGATAAAGTTGTGTTGCAATTAGAGATAAATCATCAAAATAATTTAGGCTATAGACTTGAATAAATCATTGGCAACTAATCAAGCTTTATACTTGTTGCGTGTTGAACATTTGCGGCGATAGAGAGATAAAGAGCCTAACGTCTTAAATTTGAATGAAAATTCAACATACCAAATTTTTTAGGTAAAAAATCTTGAAAAAGAAGAAAAAAAATCATGGGGCTTGGTCCAGTGAAAATGATTCCATTAGTATTTGTCATTGGTTTACAAATGATGCCTTTCCGCGGGGGAAAACATTTGCTCAATATAGCAAATATGCTTTGTATAAAGTAAATTACATGATTGGGGTTGGAAGAAACCAATGACATGTGATATGTTCTCAAGAGAATATTGATTTGCTCGTTTGGTTTGTAAGATCATAGTAAGGCGACACTAGTTTGAGGGACAATAGTGGGAGAGTGAGATCATAAGGATTGTTGTTAGTGGGAAACAGATGTTAGGGACCGTAGTTGACAAGCGATAGTGATTAGAGTGATCATAGTTCGACGATGGAGGTTGGAGGGATCGTAGTCGGATGATTGAGATTGAGGGGATCCTTGTCGGGTGATAAATGTTGAAGGGGTTGTAATTGGCGGGTGATGGAGGTCGGAGAGATTGTAATCAGTAGGCAACAGTGGTCAGAGAGATTGTAGTCAGGCAACAGAGGTCAGAGGGATTGTAGTCGGGCAACTGAGGTCGAGGGAACTGTTGTCAGGTGATAGAGGTTGGAGGGATTGTAATCAGTGGGCGACGGAGGTCGGAGGGACTGTATTCGACGGGTAACAATGATTAGAGAGATCATAGTAGTTGTACAAATTGAGATTAATGTGATCATTATCGGGTGGAAGAGATCAAAGGGACCGTAGTTAGCTGACGACGGTGGTCAGAGGGACTATAATCACTATTATGTGTCATAACATTCATGATAGTGGAGAGATAAATAGCTTAATGTCTTAGCTTTGAACAAATATCAAGCACACATACATATAAGAGATAGGGGTGTATCAATCATAATAGACACCAAATTTTTATGTGAAAAAACCCTTAAAGGGGTAAAAAACCCACATAGTCTGGCCCAATTAAAATGATTCCACTAGAGTTGGTTGTTGGTTTACAAATGATTCATTTCCGCAAGGGAAGGTTTTGGCCCAAGGGGAGTTCATATTGCCAGCAATGGTGAGAAGTTGATTCCACAACGATCATCTTTTATCAAAAGAGTAGGATGCATAGACAACCGAGGCCTCACAAACTGTCAGAGAAGTAGTGAGAATAGTGTCGTGGATGAGTTGACTGGAGGAGAAATGGGGTTTGAAGTTGCAAAAGTCGAGTTCCATTTTATCCATATGTGGCTAGTAGAAGAGAGCGTGAAATTGTCATAGGAGCCTTCGGAGGGGAAAACATTGCGGGTGACAACAAACCAAGGGTCGGTGGAAGAGTTTGGTGAGACTTTAGCCTCCAGGATGAATACGAGGTTTAAATTGTGACTACTAACAAGCTGTTTATAGCACATAACTTTATCTAGGCTATTAAATCCGCCGACGTTCCAAACATCAAGTTTGGGATGGGTCAATGACTTTTGGTATGGGAGGTGGTTTCCTTTTTAGCATGTTTAGCTTTTGTGCTCTTGGGAATGTGGGAAGCTATTTGCTTGGGTTGTAGGGTTGAGGGACTATGGGCGAGGTCTTGTTGGTTAGGAGGGCAATTGGAAAGGGAGGAGATCAAGATAGTGGAGGAGTTCAGGGGATTGACTATTTGGGTGTGGTTGAGTGTTGGGATAGGGGGAGGTTGGCGGTGGGGTATTGGATTGGGGTTACTAGAAGCGTCTTGCATAGCTGAGGCAAAAAATTTGTTATTGGTGTATATGAGGGGAGGGTCACTGGGTCAGAGAGTGTGGGAGGTGGTTCGGCTTGAGTTCTAGCCTCCTTAGAGGGAGAGTTAAGGTTTGGAATTTGGGGAATAGTTGAGTTAGTAGTGGGGGCATTGTTAGGGGAGATATGGGAATTGGGTGGCGGTTGAGAGGAGGTTGGGAGAGGTTTGCTTTGGGATGGATTGGGGGGGGGGAGGGAGGGAGGGAGGGAGAGAGAGAGAGAGAGAGAGAGAGAGAGAGAGAGAGAGAGAGAGAGGGAATTGCATGGTTTTTGGTTAGTACTTCTGCCTCTTAGTCGAGTGGAATTTTGGGTTTAAGGGGTCTTTAGGGCAAGAGGTAGGGGGGTGCATGATGGAGTCACATTGAGAGCATGGTTCTGGCTTCCAGTAGTAGAGGACTCGAAGAGGTGTTATCTTCACATCAATAGAGAAGAAAATTTCATCAGGGAGAGGGCAAGAGCTGGTAACCTAAACTCAAACCCTGGCAAAGGTTAAATGGGTCTTGGTTGCAGTAAGGGCGTCTACAACAAGCAGGATGCCGACACAACTTGAGATTTTGGAGATGCCCTTAGGAGTCCAATAAGAAAGGGGAATGTTCATTATTTTGATCCATAAATGAATTGAAGGGAACTCTTCTCTTTTGGGTGTGAAATCAGGGGTCCTTTTCTGGAGGATGAAGGGTTTTCCGAAGAAGAATAGGGCTCTCATGACTAGGAAAATTCATAATCTTCCATGGCAGTAAACTTTAGAAGAAAAAATTCATCCATAGTGAGGAGGGAGAGGTTACCTTTGAGTGTCCACGCCTTTTTATGGCCGCAAGTAACGATTCGTAGAAGGGCCTTTTTCGATGGAATACCCCCCCACTAACAACATGGACCACTCAAGAGCTCTAGCGGTAAGCTGATCTTTAGTGAACTGAGCAGTGATTTTGTGGGTGGGAACGTAGGTAAGAGAGTGAGAAAACTCAGTGGAAAAATCCCCTTGGCAGGGGGAAGAGCAGGAGTAGAGGGGAGGCGGCTGACTAGGGCAAGGGAAAAACCCTAATATACAATATTCTTTTTCCTCACCACATTCATTGGTCTTTCTTTCAAACCAAACCTTTGAAATGTCTTGTTTTTCATTAAATATATGTCATTCTCATCCCTTGTAAAGAAATATAGTGTAAAAAGGTGGATTTCTCATTCCTCCTTCGATAAAAAAATTATTATTATTTATTTATTTTGGGAGCTTGGATTTTTTGTTTGGGGGGGGGGGTTGCAAATTTATAATTAATTGTTGGTGTTGCCTCGAATTTGACTCAACCCTTTAACACAAGAAAATGGGCTAATATCGATGAAGTATGTATGATTTCTTTGCAAAAAAAAAAAAAAATCAAAATGATGTAATTGATTAATCATTCAATTTCTAAAAAATGTATGTTGGAGTTGCCTTGAATTTGGCATGACCCTTGTTTGTTCATATCCTTGATTGTCATACGCTTTCGCAGATATTTCGGGGGTTCAAGGAGGCAACCCCCCATGGTGGGGTTCGATATGTATTGGTTGTAAGGATATTTTTGGAATTCAAATTAATAAATAAAATGATGAATTCTATTTACTATCTTTTTTTGTTTTTGGTTTATCGTTCCCTAGCAATTGACCCCCTAAGGGGGATCTGCCCCTGAAAATAAACATGTATGTTTAGTTGGTTCATCTGAGGAGATGAGCAACAATTAAAAGTTCTTTTTTGGACCTTTTTTTTTACAATTTTCAGTTTTGCATTTCAAGTGGTTATCCTTGTTTAGTTTAGATACAGCTTTCTTCGTGGTTTTTAGAAATTTATTTGATGAGCGGCTTTTTGACAACCAAAATTATTTCAGTTTGGTCGTTAAAATATATAATTTTCTAATTAATTTCAAATGATGAAGAGCAAAATTAAAAAAAATCAAATAGAGACAATTATCAGATTATAAGTTCAACTTTTTCATAATGTTTATTCAATTATTTTAGAATACGAAAAGCTGAAGTTATAAATTATAATTTTTTTATCTTATACTTAAATTTTTATCTTTTAAAAATAATAAATAAATAAAAGTTTTAATTTCTCCCTATGCCGGTTCCAAGCTAGAATAAAAAATTTTGAGGGAATATTTAAATAAATAAATTTAGTCTGCGTTATAAAAAATTTCTAACTCTGACATTGTATTATATTATCATGCATGCTAATATGGCATCACATATATCATATGTTCAATTACAACCTCACATGCATTATATATAACATCATACATTATATGTGAGACATTTTATAATATATTATTAACATGCTCATGTACATAATACTATGAATCATATCATATTGGGGTTATCATTATTTTTTTGTAGTACTATGTATCATATAATATTAAGATTATTTTCATACATAATAATGTAATAACCCTATAATATCATCATATTTATGATTTTGATATGCACAATAACATTATTAAAATTATTATGTATTATCATATGCAATGTATCATATAATAAGTTCCATTATATCAAATAAGATTCATACAAAACTCATCTTGACCTGTTGGTTGAGAGCTTAGCTTCCAACTAAGAGATCTTAAATTTGAGTATTTGTGTATGTATTGTGTGTGTGAATTTATCTTAATTGACCTAAATGTCAAAAAAAAAAACTACCTATTAATAGAAGAAATCTTTTCACACTTGCTATTTATTTTATTTAATGTATTCCTGATTAGTAAATACCTTTTTTAACCAATAGGCCCCCACCCTCGCCCTTGCTCCCGAAAAAAAAAGCCCAAGTACCTTTCCAACGCTTGTTGTTTGGTTATCGCGCTTGGAGGACAAAACCATAGGGGCTGTTTGGCAACAAGTGGGATTTAGTAAATCCTGTAAATTCGAATTTAGTAAATCCTGAAAACTATTAAATTATGTTAAATTCTAAGAAACTGTTTCGTAACATATTCATGATTTATGCAATTGGAGATTTAAATTTGAGTAAGTAATTATAAATTAAAAAAATCAATTTTTAATTAAAAATAAAAATTAATATGTTATGAATTTAATAACAACTAAAATTTAACAACAGAGTACTCATTAATTATTATTTATACTATTAATTATATATTTAATAATATATATTTTAAGTTATATTAATTAAGATAATTATATTAATTTTTAATTAATAATTATATGATTAAGTTAAATTAGATAATTAATTTATGCACTAATTTATAATTAATTACTTAATTATTAATAATTTACATTATATTAATTAAGTTAATCAATAATAATTAATAACTTAGAGGCGCCTAGGGTTTGCCTTTCATCTTCTCTTTTCATCGTTGCTGTTCGGCTTCGTTGCTTTGAGGTGTTTAGATTGCACGCGTCGCTTCTTCGGCTCCTTCGTGGCTATTCGACTTCGCTCCTTGTCGGTAGCTCGCTGGCTGTGAAGGTAACTTTCACCCTTTCGCGCGCTTCTTCAGCTAAATCCCATTAAATCCACCGAACCGAGGGATTTATTAAATCCTTCGGGATTTATGAAATCCCGGGATTTAACGCGCGCACTAAAAGCGTTTGGCTGGATTTAGCGTAAATCTGACTTAAATACCATGATAAATCCGATACCAAACAGCCCATAGGGAGTTTTAGCTCTTGATACGTATCCAACCACGAGGAGAATGGTGCTAAGAATGCCAATTGGAACATCTGAGGTTCTCTAGGGTTTTGCGTTCAGCGATGGCCGTCGGGAAAATCATCATCGTCATCGGTGCAGGTTTCTTTTTCACCGCATCTTCCTTTCGGCTTTCACCGTTATAAACGATTGTTTATTGCTTACTAAATCAAGCTTACAAGTTGGCGAATTTCTTTTATTTTTCGAATCTATGAATTGCAATGTTTTGCATATTTCCATCTCCATGCCTGTATGCCTGTTTTCGGATCAACACCTCATCTCTAGCTTTGATTGCATTCAGATGGAGGCAACTGGGATAAATTCTGTGGCGCCCTTTTACCATTTGCTTATTTTGATTAGCCAGAGCGAAGAAATTATGTGTTTATGTTGGTAATACTCTTAAAACTGAGTTAATGTTCTTAAAAATCGCTCAGGGACCTCTCAACGGAGTTTTAATATTATTTTGTGGGTCCGAGTGAATCAGTTTTATTTGGTGAAAGCTAGTGGAGTAGAGCACATGTTTGGAATTTGGAAACTGAATAAGGCAAATAGCAAAGATTTTGAGAAGGATTCGGGAATTTTCCAGATTATAAATGAAGTTGTTTGCCATTGACAAAAGATGCATCTGGGCATTGAATCTATACATTCCTCTGTTTTGTTTTCATTGTTTTGATGTAGATTTTGTTGTTGTCCCTTGAGATTCTTCTCTTGATTTGTTTCAACACTTTCAACTACTTGAAGTCTTTTTTATGAATTTCTTACGAACATCTGTTCCCATGAAAAAGGGTATGGTCAACCATTTACTTGCTTATTTTTTCCCATGGATTATAGCATCTCATTTAAGATGCAACCTAATTTCTTGGTTATCCTTCCTAAATTTTGTTTTTACTGTTTTTTACTCCATAAATGCTCTAATCTTTCTATCTAGTCTTCATACTTTTACAACTACTCTTTCTCTGTTTGTAGAAAGTTTCATGGTCACCTCAAGTTGTAAATGTTTGTTATTAGTCCTCGGAGATAATGGGTAAAGGAATGGTATATGATTATGACCAAAATTTGAAACACAACTAAAATTACTGAATAAACTTCATTATTTATTTTGAGGGGTAGTATAGTTCAATTGATTGGAATGAATGCTAGGTTGAATGTACAATGTTTTCAACCTTAAGGTAGATATTGCAAGATCAAAAAGACTATAGTCGGTCTCAAACTAGTCAAGCTTTTCTGTATGGTATTTCATTAAGTTTTTTGTTTTTTCTTGTTTCACTTGATTCAATTATTTCAAATGAATGGTCTATATATCATGTAAAGGAAAATTAGATTTTGTTGTTGAGATACTTTCAATTTTAGGAAATTAGGTACATGAAAAACTAAGTATGCTTAGAGAATAATCAATAGGTTTGATCATATAAATACCTCTCATTAGGTGGTTACGTGGCATAGCATGCCCAACTGAAATTCATTTTACAAGATGCTTAATCAAGTAAATCAACTTATAAGGGAACACAAAAAATTATGAGATTTCTCACTTGAGGCATACTTTAATGTTGACGGTATTTCAATTGATGCTTAAAGTTGAAAATACAATTATATTAGATCAAATTCTCAGTCCAATTGATTAAACCATAGTGTAAATTTGTTCAAAATTAGTTTGACTCAATTCAAAATCAACTTGATATAGGAGATACATCCAAAAATATGTGTATTTTCACAAATATACACACACACATACTTATGCGTATATTCATATTTATATAGCATATAATAATCTAAAGAAAAGGAGTAGAGAAATGAAGCGGATTGAAGAAGTATTTTTCCTCTATGGGACTTCTAAGGACCTTCAACTCATAAAATGCAGGAAGAAAAAATTGTCTATACATTCCCTTTCCATACCCCAACACAAATATTCCCCATGATAACCAACTTTGCGACAAGGACAAAGTCCAAACTATAGGAATAAAAAGATGGTGAAGAGTTTTGTTTAAAATTGCACAATACGAGGCATGCCTCAGGCCCTCAATACAATAAGAATAAAAAAAATGCTTTGAGGCATACGCCTCATGTGGATTATGTGAGGCGTACGTCTCACATATTCTTAGGTGCGCCTTGCCCACCTCAAGCTTTAGAATTTTTTAGTACAAAATCTGTCTACCTAACATCCTAAGATGCACACATGCTAGCAAATTGAGATTGAGAGTTTGTCTTATACATTCCTCATAGTATAACTTTTATTTCATATATTATGCTACTTCTATTTGATTTTTGATATCTTATATTACTTTGACATATTGATTTTTTTCTTTACACATAATTTATGCAATTTGTCATTAGATTGTTAATAGTCATTTTGTAATATATTAGTTGGTTATGATGCTAATATAGTAATTTTTATTTTTATTTTAACTTTACAAATTTTTTTTTGATTCTTAGGGTTATGCCTCAAAATGCCTTGAGGTTACGCCCCATCTCACGGACGAAAAATGTCGCAATATCTACTTGTGCAATTTTAACTCTTGGTAGGGAAAAAGTGGTATAACAACTAGAATAGTAAAATTCATTAAAAAATAACAACAAATCATTAAGCAAACTAATATACTAGGTTGGGCGGGCACAGGCTTGTTCACAAGCGCTGCTTCATCATTCTCATCCTTAGAAAAGCTCATCTCTTCATTGACATTGGTTGCATCTTGGGGGCAATATTCATAGACATCTTTGACATTGAAAGTATTTGAGAATCTTCAATATGCTCTCTAGCAGATTAGCAATGTTAGTGTTTTCATTTATTTTCCTTTTGATCGGAAATGGAACATTTTTTTTTTATCTCGCAACTTGTGGTAGGTGCTTGTAGGATAGCGTCATTTTTTGAGGTGAACCATAACTAGGTCTCCCACTTGAAAGATTCTCTTGTGACGATGCCTATCGTTGTCGCTTTGTAATTGTCATTGGAGTCTTGCTAGTTTTGTTTGATTGTTTGTTGCAGCTAGGTTACTTGTTCAACAAAATCATCGGCCTCATAAGTTAAAGGGTGAAGAAGTGTAGAGGAGATAATTTGATCTTTTTTGGTGATATTACTCTCTTGCATTTTTCATTCTTTCTTGAGTTTAATTAAAATGAGTTTGCTAGTTAGTCATTCTATGTCTGGCTAATTATCTTATTTTGGATTGATGATATAAAGTGTATGTTAAGTATTAATGAAGACTCTTGTTCTATAACTGTTAAAAGATGTTTTCAATATTATCATGCTCTTTATTTAATGCACATAGTTGTCATATATGTAGTTAAAATATAGTGTGATGTATAGTCTCGATAGCGGAATGCAAGGACAACCAGAAATATTGAGATATAATATTTGGATGCCTAGACATATGATGCAAAACGTTCTATGTTCTTAAAGAGATATTATAACTGTAGGAGGTCAGCAAATATCATTTTCACCATACAAGCTCGACAAAGATTTAGGGATGTTTATGCTTTGAATCACATTATGATGTGAAACCAGGAATTGTTTTCTTAGAGATTAATAAAGGTTGTTGGAGCAATGATAAAAATAATCTTAAAGCTTCTCAAAATTGAAAACTCAAGAGAGATCTTAGAAGTAAACAATGCTTAGGCAATCCATCACAACTAAATTTGCAAGTTCTTTAAAATAACAACGTAAACAAAAGTAATGACATGATTAGTCAACTAGAATCCGATGGTTAACAAAGCGATCGTCTCACCTTGAGGCTCAAAGTCACTCTTCTATGTCTAGGGTTGTCGGAGGAAGAAGAATCATACAAGAAACGAAATCACTCCAAGGTAGACGGCGCAGACGATCCGTAGTGATGGCGAGGGATGCGGCGACGATGGAGGTGGAGAAACGGGTGGATGGCCGTTGATGGTCCAATCATAGTCCTGGAATTGATCGTCTATGACGTCCACGAGAGTGTGAAGGATGCGATTCAAATAGTCTTCAACAGTATCGTCGGAGCCAAACCCGACGTCGAAGAATGGTGAACGGGTGATGTGGATGTCTCCGCAGACGTCGAGTACGAGTCCGCCCTCAATTTTAGGATCCGCCATGCATCATGAGAGGTCGTGGCGTCGAGGTGGTGTAAAGTGGAAGAAGTGTCACCTAGGAGAGGTGTAGCCAAGGGGACGGGTGGGGGAAAGGGCTCGAGTGGGAGAAAGGGGTGAGAGGGCGGTTGGGCTAGGTGGAGAGTTGAGAGAGCAAATCAGAAATCTGAAGTTTAATTTCCAATTGGGAGAGATGGGGAGATTAATTTGAAAATCAAATTACCAAGGGAAAATAAAAAGGGGCGGCAATGTGGAGGAGGTTAGGGGCTGATTTTGTGGAGAGATTATTGTAATTTTGGAAGGGGAAGAGAGCCCATCAATGGGCCGGCCACATGAAGAGGAGAGAAGGCTTGAGTATTAATTAAGTGGGGCCCACATAAATAAATCTCAGATGATTTTAATAAAAAATATGAATTGAAAATTCAGATTTCCTATGGGGGAATAGTTTCTTAATTTATGGCAATCAATTGAATTAATTATAATTTCAAATTTGAATTGAAATACAATTAATTAGATAGCCTAAAATCAAGGATTTAATTTAGGAAAGCCATTTATGTCTCATGGGGAGATTTCAAATTTCAAATCTTAGGAGGGTGGCTAACGGCTAGAGGGGGGGGGGGGGGGGGGGATGGATGGCCTGTGTGTGGAGGCTGCTTGGGAGCCGGTGGCTTGGGGGAGCCAATGGGCGGCGGCAAGGAGCAAGGGGGAGGAAGAAGGGAAAATTTCTAGGGATTTGAGTGGCCACGAAATCACTCACCTCAATTATCCTCAATCCGAATTTCCACAAAGATAGCTTGGATGAAAATCTAGAACTCACAAAGAGATCTATCTTCTCTGAGGAACTCACTAAGAGATCTAGGAGGAATGAACTCACTAAGAGAACATATGAGCAAATTTTCATTCATCAAAAACTAAACTCCAAATACAATGACTAAGCCTATATATAGGCATTCCGAAAAATAAAAACCATAATGACGAACTTTCCCTTGGGCTACAACATGCAATATCTTCCACATAGGGGTACAAATGGAAAACATAAAATATAAATGACATGAATAAAGTAAAACATCAGAAATAAAGACTATGAATCGTGGCCGTCGCTCGACGACCCCTCCGATGGTAAGTGTGTCGAAATCTCCTATGGATGTCCTCATCACATTACCTTGAAGAGTCTCATTAGGAAATATACACAATTTATACTCATCAATTCAAACCATTTTAATTAAATATTGTATCAAATATTTTACTATTTATTCAGTGATAGAATCTCCAAAAATATATTTTTTTAAAGTAGGATAACTATTGCAACTAGAGTAAACGATAGTAATTTGTTGCACGTATGCATAATTCCTCGTAGATTTGACATTCTACTCTATCACTTTATTACTTGATTCGGCTCGTATACTTGCGTATATTAAGTGAGGTTTATTATTATTTATATCAAAGAGAAATTAAGCATTGTTTAGGTGTAATAGAGTCCTATATTTTTATACAATTCAAAGGTTCACTCCACATCCCCCATCACAATATTTACGTCATCAACGGTCTTTTTTCGAGTAATAAAATGCATCATTTTTGAGAAACGATCAACAACAACAAATATTGAGTCTTTTTTTGGTTGGTCATGTCATGGGTAACCCCTAGGATGAAATTTTATGCTTATATCTTCCTAAATGTTATTCGACATAAGAAAAGTCTCTATGTGGCCCCCCTTTCTCTGTCCTCTTTTTGAAGCTAGACAAATACTGTACCTTTATATGAATTTGGTGGCATCTTGTACGAGCCTAGGTCAACAAAATCTCTCAATATCTATGGTCGTTGTTGTCATGACCATGAATTACGCAAAGAGGTTTTTGGAGTTTAGAGTCGGTTACCCTTGAACAAAAATACCTGTTGAATGTGAAAGTCACCAACGTTCCTATGCTTTTTGCAAGCTTCCCACGCAGTGGCGAAGCTCCATCCAACAACAACAATAACAACAACAACAAAATCAAGCCTTTGTCCCACCATGCAGTGGCGAAGCCTCCATCCAAGGCATATAAATGCTTGACATGCTTTGAACTCAACCAGCTCAATTTTTAGCGTGATAAGAAGTGTGGCCTTATGGTTTAATGCATCAGCTTCTCCATTAAAGTGTTCAGATCTATGCTTAAATGGAATGTAAATATCTGGGCAAAGAGTGCTGTCCAGCATGCATTCAAGACAGGTTTTTTTGGGAATTGATGTAGTAAAGAGCTTGGTGGTTGCTATGCAAAATAAATTATTGATATGTTTGGTAGGTTTTTCAATGTTGCAAAACTCTGTTGGTCATTCACTTTTGTTGGCATCGCTACGTTTTCTCTATGGTACTTTATCGGCCATCCTTTTTGGCTTAGGATAGCTCCAATCCGTATCATGCACACATTTATTTCATTTTAGAAAACACATTCGACAGAGTTTTGCTAAGTTAGGATGGGAGCAATGCTGAGCTTGTATTTCAAGAGCCTGAAATTGGCTTTCTTATTCATCATCCCCAGCGAACTTCCCTTTTTTAAGCAATTAGTAATTGGCATTGCAATGGTGCTGAACTTGCGAATGAATGCTGGTAGAAGGTTGCCAATCCGTGAAAGCTACGCACCTCAAGGATGTTCGATGTAGTTGGCCAATCTTGCATGCAACGAACCTTTTTATTGTTTACTTAAACTCCGCCACTACTAATAATAAAGCCCAAAAGCTGAACTTGAGTTATCAAATAGGAGCATTTCTTAAAGTTGACCACCAATTTATTATCTGCTAAACTTCCAAGATCTACTGCAGGCATCCTTGTATTTGCTATAGACCAAAATGTCGTCAAAATACATAACAACATACCTTCAAATAAATAGATTTAATAGTTATGACATAAGCCGCATGAAAGTTCTTAGGGCATTATGAAGTTTGAAAGGCAATCTTTTGCTCATCTCATAGGTGGATACAAACTTGGTGGTAACCACTCTTCAAATCAAGATTTGAGAGAGTAGTTGGACTTTCCAATTTATCAACTAGTTATTCTAAGCAAGGAATGGGAAAACAGTATTTAACCGTAATCTTGTTGATATCCCAATTATCGACACACATACACCAACTTTTTTTTTTTTTTTTTTGAGAGTAATAGTGTAGGCATTATACACGGGCTGCGACTAGGTTAAATGAGTTGTTTAGCTAGCATTTCATCAACCATACTCGACAATGCTTCATCTGCTTTAGGGCTTATATGATATTGAGGGAGGTTAGGGAGACTTGAACTTGGAATGAAGATTTAGTGTTGCACACTTCAGAAATGTGGGAGTTCAGCGGGCAAACTTGTATTGCCATGATGGAAACTGCTTAAAAAGCTCAGACACTTTGGATGGGAAGACATTGCTTTCATTGTGCAATGCATTAACTATTTACAGCAACACCAATTGTATTTTCCTTAATTCTGCACAAAATTTAGTTATTGGAACCATGAACATGGCAGCGGGAGCGACATCCATCTTGGTGTTGATGGGTAATAACACATCTTTTTATCCTTCGACCTGAAGGAATAGTTATTTTCTTTGCCTCGGTTTCATGCATCCACATCATATTGCCGTGTTTGACCAAAGAGGAGATGGCACACATGCATATCTTTGACATCGCAGAGAATTCATCTTAATAAAATTTGCCATTGGAAAAGGGCAAATGGCAGCCTTGTCACTTTTGCTTGCCTTGCTTAATCTAGCAGATTTGTAAGGATGAGAATGAGCCTCAATAGAAGATGTAATCCACCTACAAGAACTTTCAACATCAAGTTCTCACACTTTTCGCTGTTAATTATCATGGTACATACCTTCTTGTTGATTGTGCATCAAGTTTGGTTTGTGTATCTTTAGGGATTTCCACATACTCAAAGAAGGAATTGAGTATGCTATGTCTATTGACATATGGCATATCTTAAGTTTGTAATATGGAGGATCTTGAGTATGTGCATCTATAAGATATTGTACGTCTGTTTGTGGTTTGCTCAGGATTCCACTTTCTCATTCATATTAACTTATGAGTCACTCATCATCGAAATCGCCTAGTGGATGAATTGGAATCAGAAGTGAAGGCGTTTTTGAATCGGCCTTCTTGGCGAGCTCTCATTTGGGTCAAACGTTTTTGCAGAGGCGGAGGGCGAGTGTCATGGTTTGGAGGTCCTGGATGCTTAGGAGCAGTTTAATTTCAATACTATTGGGTTGCGAAATTTCCTCCATTCTAGATTGTTAAGATCTTCTGGACGTTCATAGTGAGTCGGTCAACTCGCTGCTCTGATGAATTCATAGTTACCCTGAAGGTGCAGGATCTTTATCTCCGTTATGTTTCAGTTTCCTCTCTAGCCATTACCCATGTATGCTAAGCTCTGATATCATATAATGTAAAGAATACAAATAAAGAAATGAAGCGGGTTGAAGAAGGGTTCTTCTTCAATGAGACTTCTTAGGACCTTCAATTCATAAAATGCAGAAAGAAAAATAGTCTAATACATTTCCCTTCCATACCCCACAACAAATATTTCCCAGCATAACCACCTCTCGCACAAGGACAAGTTGCTAATTAAAAAAGGAATAAAAAGATTATAGGGAAAAAAGGGGCATAACAACCCAACCACTATGATGCCTTGACACGAGTTAGTCTGCAAGGGCTATTGCATCTTATGAATATTATGTCTATACACATACATGATTGTATGTATGTTATTGTTACATAGTATAATTTTATAAATAAATAAATATATATAAATATAAACATAAAAAACTTGATGAGCAAATGAAAAATATTGATAACATTAATATACTTGAATCCAATCAACTCTAAAGTTGACTCAAATTGCCACTTATGCTAGCTCGCTTGAACTTAGTTTGATATCACCCCCACTTTTAATGCAAACTTCATTTTAAAATTCATAAAATTAAAAATAGTTGTTTTTTGTATAGTGGATGCTCTCCCCTATAGAAAATGCTTATGTTATCCCTTTTCAGTTCTATGGCATCTTTGTGATACTTGATTTTAAATTTTTGATATTCCAATTTCTCATTTCTTCTATTTTAAACATTTATCACCATAGGATATTCATTCTTATTTTTTAATAATACATAATAAAAAGATAGTGGCTACATTGGTCGCATCGTTCAAGTAAAGGCCAACTATATACTTTCTTTGAGCTTATTAGGCATTATAGAATTCAATGAGCCAATCTCAAAAGCTTCATCAGTGTCACCACCCTTTTTCTCTCTAAGGTGCACACACATGCATCAAGAAGGGTTAGGTGGCCCAGCATTGCCCTTCATGCCTCAAATTCTTTCTTGTAACATTTGATCTCCACTGGAGAAATGAGAATATGGTAGTTTGTGGTGTTAGAAGATGCGTTATCGATCAAACTCTCAATGTGGCCAATAATGCTAGAATCTCGGGAGTTGAATAAGGAAGGGGATGATAAATATTTGGAGTTAAACATAATTTCCGAAATGTTCAATTGAATTGTAGGATTAGATAGGCTTAAATAGTTCGCTTGAATAAGGCCTAATTAATTTTTATTAATCCTATATCTAGTTCATTATTAATTAGGGGTTGGGTGAGCCCAACCATGGTAATATTTGGTTTATTTGGACACACTATATTAGGGCATGTTAGCCTAATTGCTACCCCTACCTTGTGTACAGATTATTGATTTATATAAAACCATGCATATATTGATTTTCTCTTATTGGTGTTTGATCTCTTTATGATTGCTTTTGGTTCATCATGTTTTCTCTTGAACATTTTTGCATAAAAGTTGGGTTATTTTCCTAACCTCATCGACTAGGGATGTGCATGAGTTGGGTTAGTGATAAAGTGATGCTTTAGTTTGGAAGTTTTTTTGGAAGATCACAAGCAACACAATAGAACTAGTTGGAAAGTAACTAAATCACCTCACCCTCACCTAAGAATGGTTTCACTCTCTGCCTCACCTAAAGAAGAGATAACAAATTTTTCATCAAACTAAGTTTGAAAGAAAGAGAATAATCTCATTTATATTTTACAACTTAGTGTCTTACAATATATGTATAAGAAAGATATAAAGAGGCCCGTAAGGAGTCTAAGAAAGTAATATGCGATGCAAAGATTTTAACTTTAAATGATTTATATAATATATTAAATACTAAGATAAGGAGGGCGAAAGATATATATATATATATATATATATATATATATATATATATATATATATATATATATATATATAAGTTAGCTTAACAAAGAGATATGAGTAATAAGGATTTAGTTCAAGTGAAGCGTATTAAGGATGAATATCAAAAGTATTTTTATTAGAAGAGGATATTCAACAAAGGTGGATGAAATATTTTGCTAAACTTTTCAATGAAGATTGTGAGAATGCGATTGACTTTAGTGGCGTTAGCATGCTAAATGAAAATAAATTTTTTTATTTTTATTGGCGTATTAATAAAACCAAAGTTAAAGAGGCTTTAAAGAAAATGAATTATGGAAAAGTTGTTGGACCTGATGATATTCTAATCGGTGTGTAAATGCTTAGGTGATGAAAGAATTTCTTGGTTTACTAAACTTTTTAATATTTGTTTGACTACTAAAAAGATGCCAGATGAGTAGAGAATGAGTGTGTTTATTCCTATTTTTAAGAATAAAGGTAATGCACAAGATTGTGCGAATTATAGAGGATTTAAGTTAATGTGTCATACTTTAAAAAACTATGGGAAAGAGTTGTGAAGTATGGGTTGCGGCGTGACACTAATGTTTCTCAAAATCAATCTAGATTCATGCCAGGTAGGTTTACTATGGAAGCTAAACATTTATTGAGAGGTTTGATGGAGAATTATAGAGAGAATAAGGAGGATTTACACATAATTATTATTGATTTAAAGAAAGCATATGATAAAGTTCCAAGAGAAGTGCTATGGAGAGTTTTACATAAGAAAGGGGTTAATAATGCTTATATTCAATTCATTAAGGATGGGTATGCAGCAGTTATTACCTGTGTTCAAACACATGGTAGTTTGACCAAGATATCTTTTTGCTTTAGTCATGGATGTTCTCACTAGACATTTGCAAGAGGTTGTACCCTAGTGTATGCTTTTTGCCACTTCTTGTTGATAAGACTAGAGAGAGTTGAAGGTAAACTTGAATTATGGAGGTCAACCTTAGAGTTCAAAGGCTTTCGTTTTAGTAGATCTAAAATTGAATATATGGAGTGTAATTTTAGTAATAATAAATCTAGTTGAGAGATTTTGACTTTGGGCGATCAAGTTATTAATAAGAGTATTCATTTTAGATATTTTGGGTCTTCAGAGTGATGGTGAAATAGATGGGGATATTATTAGTAGAATTCAAGTTGTGGATGGTTGAAGTGGAGGAATGCATCGGGCTTGTTATGTGATAGAAAAGTCCCTCTCAAACTTAGGGGAATATTCTATAAGATGGTAGTGAGACCTGCAACGCTTTATGGTGCAGAATATTAGCTGTTAAAAGAGAAGCATGATATTAAGTTAAGTGTTGCAGAGATGAGGATGCTCAGGCGAATGAGTGGCTTTAATCTTAGAGACAGGATACGAAATGAGCACATACGTGAAAAGGTTGGAGTAGCTCTAGTGGAAGATAAGATTAGAGAGAGTCGCCTTGGATGGTTTGGTGAAAGCAAATGTATTAGATTTGACTTATGCTAAGAAAAGTAGAGGTAGACCTAAAAATACTTGATTAGAAAATATTAGAAATGACATTTCTTTATTAGAATTAGATGAGAATTTGATTCTTAATAGGACACAATGAAGAAAAAATGATTTATGTAGTCGATCCCACATAGTGGGATAAAGGCTTGTTGTTGTTGTCGTCGTCGTCTTACAATATATGGTTTCATTGTTATTTATAGGACTTGCATCATGAGGAATTGTAAGAATCATAGAATAATAAAATAAATTAAATTTTTTGAAGTTATATTAAAAAAAAAAACTTAATTACACGAGTTTATAAATTTTGCCTTTTCACTTTCAACTCCTCATATTTAGAGTCTTCAAGCTGTAGTTACAAATGTCTCTTTATTTCTCACATCATGCTATAATCATGGGTTCATTTCTAATTTTTTCCTCTCTACTCATTTGTTGGTCCACTTTCTCTCTTCTCCATATATGGATGTGAGGTCAAATAGTCAAAGAAGGGTTATTGACATGACATCCATGTCATCAAGCATGAAATTTAGATAATCGGTATGAAAATTCATGCAAAAGATAAATAATGCATTAAAAATTTCAACTTGTTTTCTCCATAAATACAAGATAAATTAGGATGATAAGTGTCTAAAAATAAGTTTTTTATTCAAGCAATGCTATAGATTATTATTATTTTCTTATCATAGCTCTTGTGATTGCTATTGGCCTATGTGGTATAGATGTTGGTGATTTTGTATCAACTGATCTTGTTAAGCAACTTGGGCTTGACTTGCTGTATATTTACGGTCAAAGTTTCTCAAGGCAATGAGTTAAATTAAGTTGTAACATTGACGTTTTTGATAAATATGATCAATATTAAGTTAGCCTTGACTTAGCTTTTTAGTTTGAAGTTTTTGATTATTTTTAAAGAAAAATTAGTGAATGTTTTCATATTTGTGGCCAATTTAAGAGCAGTAGAGGAGCATATTTGCATATTTGTAATATATATTTAATATATGTTAAAATAAAAAAAGCCATAATCTTATTCATTTACTCTATTCTTCTATCCCATCGCGCTTAAAAACTGGCATAAATCTTCATGTAGCTGTTTGATTGCAATACTTTCTCATCACGTTGAATAATGTACATGCGTACTTAAATTTGAATTTCTCAATTGTACTAGGAATGGCACGCACAATGCTTACTTGTTGAGCTTTGCCTACAAGTTCCCCTTATTGTGCTAAGAAAAACGTGCATAGATTTTGCTTGTCATGCCAAACTTGCTGTAATCGGGATTTTGAGAGTTTGGGAGTTTGTACCTTCGCACATAGGATGATGGCGACATTTACGAGGTGAGGTGAATTTGTGTGGACGAAATGACATTTTTTGTTGAAATCTCTTCTTTTATGAATTTTCTTTTCTTTTCGTTTTTAATTTTTTCATCTTTTTTCATTTTTTATTTACGGTTTCTTTCTTTTCCTCATCTATTTTTTGCTTGTTTTTTGTAAGTGTGAAGGAGAGAGAAAATGAGAGGGAGGGATATATTCGAGAGAGAAAGAGGGAGTTTGGGAGCTAGAGAGAGGAAGTTAGAGAGAGAGAATGGGAGAGAGGGAAATAGAGTGAGCTTGAGAGGTATGGAGGAGATAGAGAGAGAGGTGAGGGCTTCTCTGTTTAGAGAGAGAAAGAGGGAGGAGGAAGAGTAAAAGCTAGAGGGAGAGAGTGAGGTGAGGAAAGCAGGGTTTATGGGAAATCTGCAGAGCTCAATATCTCTTATTCACACTGTAATGGTTTTGTTGATGTGTATCAGTGAGCCTAGCCTCAGTTTTTTTGCTGACTGAGATGTTGAGGTGCGAGGGAGTCATGTGAGAAGTTAAAAGGGTTAAACTTTTGTCTGACAACTCTAATCGATATAAGTTGTGTTGTACAACTTCTGGCCATGATATTTTGTCTCTTTCTCTCCAAACATATTTCTATTTCGAAGCTTGCTGGTATATCTTCTGGTCCTTTTTGTGCAAATGCCCAATATCTCATTTTTGTAATCCATTTTTGCTTTGCAGTTTTGTATTTCTGGTGTGGATACTTATTTCATTTGTTGAAATGCATATTATTTTGAAAGATGCTCAAACCTTTACTTAATTCTTTATCACTGCTTATTGGACAAGTTTTGATTTTCTCATGGAGCCTTGCTCTGTAACTTTGTGCTTTTTCTTTAGATAGCTATCTATTGCATTGTAATTTTGGTGTTGCGAGTTTAATTCGGGCTTATTTACAGGCATAATTGGGTCAGTTTTGTCAAAGGAAGGGGGCTTATCAGATGCCACGAACTTCTTTTCTAGTGCTTTGAAGGTATTATTATTGTCAAGATTCCCTTTTAGAAAATATATAAATTCTATGAGGCAAAGCCTGCTTTGCTACTAATGAATATATTTAACATGCAATGTACTTATATGTACATCAAATTTTGCTTTTATGATGATTCATTTGTTTTACAGATTGTCACGAAGCATCTGCAGCAAGATAAAGATGGTTCTCGTTCTACTCCCAAACCAAAGACTGACACTCTTCTAGCGCAGGTACAGAAAAGAAATGAAAATTTCCATAGTTTGTTTCCGGAAGTCTTATTTTACATATATGTGGTAGACTTGTCACGGGTGTATTTCTTTTTAATTCTGTTAGTGTATTAGATTGATATAGTTCAAACACCTTGCTATATACGATGGAACCTTCTATGGCTAAACTCCTTAATATAGAATTTACATAATTTCATCGCACTTTCTAACTGTATTAAATCAATTCACTTGCTGATTGAATTAAGTAATCATGAGATCGCCAATTTACTAATTCTTGCATAAGGCTAATCCTTAGTTCATACAAAGTGACATTAATATTCATCCAAACTTTAATCATATATTAGTTTGATAAATAAGCATATTAATAAATGCATATTGTATGTTTTATGCATAAATAGACATGCATATCCATTTACTTGTTGATAAAAAAAAGAGTCACCGATTTATGAATTGATGCATAAATTTGCACTAATATCATAGCTGCACATGTAAACTTGATCAAGAAATTAACGTCTTATATTTACCCACACTAAAAGTAATTTATTCCTTATAATTTAAAAAAAAACTTTCTAGATTTATTTTATACATGCTAACAAATTTTCATTTGATTTGAGTACTGCTGCACTATGAAAATTTATGATTCATCTACCTTGCTATATAGGCCATATGTTAGGTTGCCACTTTGATATGCTTGACGCATGATGAAATCATATTGAAATTTCATGAAACTTGATATCATACTTATTTATATGATGAAGTTTAAGGAGAAAAATCTTGATTTGCCATTTGGATCTTGCATTTTTGAAAAATATGGGAACATAAAGTTGAGTGAAAAATGTCTCTTTTATTCTAAAAGGATAGTTGTTTATCCATGTATCAAGTAATTTTAGGAATAAAAGGAGAGATCAATTGTGTTCTTATCCTATGATTCTATTTCCTAATTTTTAGAAAAGAATTATTCTCTTATGATTTTGTTTCTCAAATATTAGAAAATAATTAAGCTAGTTAGTTATTTCCCTTATTAGACATTTTTTTTGCATAGATATGTAGATGTAGTACTGGTTTATAACAAGACAACAACATCAAGTCTTTATCCCACTACGTGGGGTCGGCTACATGAATCCATTTTCTCCATTGTGTGTGGTTAAGAGTCAATTCTCATTTAGATCTAATAAAGAAATATTATTTTTAATATTTTCTAACAAAGTCTTTTCAGGTCTACCTCTACCTTTCATAACATAGGTTAAATTTTTAATACTTTACAATCCTTGTATCCTTCTCGATGCTTATTGAATGATTACTATAACAGTTAAAATTGTGCTTGTAATTTTTTGTTTGACTGCAGGTTAGTAATCTTCGAAAAGAGCTGCAACTTTTGGCATCTTCCAGATCAGTTACAATAGTAACTAGTAACAGAACAGGTTGATAGTCTTCCTGCTTATATTTCAGCATGAACTGAAAAAAAAATGAAGAATTGAAGTTTCACTAGTTTTGGTCGTCTATTTAGTGCATTGTCTCTAATGTTGACACAGAAATGTGCTTGTACTTTCTTATTTTGCTGGATTTTTCCAGCTTTTTAGAGTCTGCACATAGTCTTTGATCTCACTCAGAAGTTTGTAATAGTCTTACTGATTTACTTCTATGTCAAATTTTTTATTTTTACACTGGTTTCTATTACTATTCATGTTAAATGTTGGAGTTCGGTTGGTTGGAACTCAAACAAGTGCAATTACTACTAATGATGATGAGAAGAAATGGCGAGTAGAAACAAGAGTAGCTATTTTTTTTTTCTGGAAATTTTATTATTTATTGAAGTTTGAGGAGAGGTGAAAGTATGTCCAGAACATATGGAGAGACTTTCTGGGCCGTGTTGAATTTTACCGGCTTGATTATTTTTGACTAGTTTAAATTTTCATATCTGCTTTTTTTGTTACGTTATATGAAATCAGTTCGGATGAATTAGTGAATTTTCATACTCTATAGCGCGTTATCTAGCTAATCTTAGTAGTTTACAGAGGGAATTTCTCACACATTCCACGCAAAAAGTGAATTATGGAGTCCAAAGTTTTCTTAGTTAGCCTTTCTTGCTAAATTTATTAATTTCACATATTATTGGCACTTGCTTGTGGAATACAAATCTAACCACTCCTGTGTGAACAAGTTTTGTAAGAATGTATGTGTGGCAATTTCAAAGTTATAAGAAAATGTTATCTTCACATCTTTCCTACAAATCAAGTATGCAAGACTCTAAAATTTTGAATGCATTGGAGTATTCTAACTCAATATTTTGAATACATATGATAGGCATTTATGCCAAAATGCTAATCAAACCTCCCAAGTCCCAAACTAAAAAGGTTCAATATGGTTTTGTCTAATATTTCTTAAAATGGATTTTCCAATAATATAGTGTTAAGATTGTTTCATAGACTTTGTATTCCGTACAATTTCAGCAGGTTTTTTCATTGTTCTCTTAAGACAGCTTGCTTAAGCTGATAATTTTGCCCATAAAGATGAGTGTGCACAACCACTATAAAGCTGCTAGTTGATTTGAGAAACAAACTTCAGCAATCTATTTTAACATATAATTAACAAAATTTGTCTTTTTTTTTCCTATACATGAGAAAACATTTTTTTCTTGTACCAAAATGGTTCGTTTTTTAGGCACATCCAGTCTTTTCTAGCTACAATTGATTTTTTTGCCTTCTAATTACAACAGTCTGAATTTCTGACTACAGGTTTCCCTTTTTGGCTTACTATTGTTTTGCAGGTTCTCGTGCTTATGGGGTCACAATTGTCGTAGTTGTTGGGTGTTTGGGATATGGATATGCGTGGTGGAAGGTGACCTTCTCTCTCTCTAATAATAATTTGTCTGATCAAGACATTCGTCAAATTTATTAAAAATGGGTTCAATCTTTGATTTGATAGGCCCTAAAAATTTATTTCTCTTTTTAATCAGTCAGTCTTTTCCTCTCTTAATTTTCTTTTTCTTCATAAAAGAGCCATCAAATTCCATGCTAACTTGTTCATAATCCAACAATAAAGAAATATTGATTTTCTCCTACTCTTGATACCTTTTTGGGTTGGATAAATTTATTTTTAACATCAATATAACACATACAAGGAATCAAGTGTCCTAGTTTCAGTTATGTCTATGTTAGGTCTCATATATTTATATTGCTAAGGAACTTTATTTTATGTCATTGCTGAAAAATCATAACATTTCCTTTTAATCACTTTTCAATTTGATAGTTTCTTAACTCAATTAAAAAATTATATTGATATTGATGTTGCTTGGCCTGTGCAATCTTTGACGCAATTAACTGCTCACTAGTTATTCTTTCTATTTTGTTTTCTTATTCTACTATTTGTTGCGGAAATATTGATACTCAATTACTTATTATTAACTTTTTAGGGCTGGAAGCTTTCCGATATGATGTTTGCTTCAAGACGTGGTTTCTCTGATGCGTGTTCCTCTGTAGGAAAGCAGTTTGAGTTTGTTTCTTCGTCAATTACAGTATGTTTCATCAAAGCTCTGCTTTTTTATTATTTTTTAAATGAATGGAATTCTTATAAAACGGCTGAATTCTCTTTTCTCCTTTTCTTCCAATTAATAGGTTAGATTTCTGTACCTTAATAGTCTCTTAATGACAGTAGAATATATGTTGAATTTTTCTCCCTCTAGGAATGTGATAGGAAATACTTGAGTTCGCAAGTAACCCTAAGGTAATACTTGAGTTCGCAAGCAATCCTAACCAAAATCGGCGAACAAACAGCAGCCAAATGGCTGTCAACAGCAGGAAAACAGCAGAAATCTGCTGTTTACGGCAGAAAAAACAGCAAAACCACAAGGAAATCTGAGAGAAAACTCAAAGAAAAGCTTGTATTCCACTAGCCGATGAATAAAACAGCAAAGATACAATTGATCCTCAATTCGAGAGGAGGATCGATCTCTCCCAAATCTCTAGACGCCGCTAGAGCCCAAAGAAAACCTAAATCTACGAGATCTCAAATTTCAGCCAAATTCAAGATGATCAAACCCTAGGAAAATCTACTATTTAATGCCTACAATTCAAAAGGAATTCCCTAAACAATCCCTACAATCAAATTCCCTCCTAAAATCCATTAAAAAACCTTCCTATTCGGGCGTGCGGCTGAATCGGCGGCGTGCGTGCGGAAACGAGAGGCGGAGTTTCCGCCTCGTTATGGCTGGGCCGGTCCTGTGCGGACCGGCTGGACCGGTCCAGTGGACCGGTCTAACAATACTCCCCTCCCAAAAATCCACCTTGTCCTCAAGGTGGAAATATGCTCATGTTCCGGTGGAGGTGGCCATCCTTGAGGTGACTGAAAATCATTACTGTATTGCTGAACCAAGGGCTGCACGGAAGGAGGAACATCCCCTCCCTCTTCCAATCTGATCGCATCCAGCCTGTGTAGTCCCACCAGATAATCTTCCCCCACCTCTTGTACGTTCCTAACCATGGTCTTAAGTGATGTGATGGCTTTGGATAGCCCTGCATCTCCCCTTATGATCACCCTTCTCCCATCCACCATTAATTCCATCGTGAGTGCTCCCCAATTGTCCTTGGTTTCCCCCAAGGTCTGCAACCATTTCATTCCCAGGATGACATCCGTACTCCCCAATTCCAAGGGAAGGAAGTCTTCCTTTACATGGATCCCTTGAATCTTCAGTACTACTCCTCGACAGACTCCTCTACCCCTCTCCACCTTCCCCGTGCCCATCATCACTCCATAGCCTCCGGTATCCACTAACTCCATCCCCAATGACTCCACTATCTGGTTGGAAATAAAATTATGGGTTGCCCCACTGTCAATCAACATAACCACCTCGCGGTCAGCTATCTCTCCTCTCACTTTCATAGTGTGACTCGGGGTAAATCCCACTACAGAGTTGAGGGAGACTTCTGCCACATCCAGGTGCAGCTTCTCCTCCTCCTCATCAGATCTGCTGCCTCCTCCCTCCTCATCTTCCTCATCTTCACAGACAAGGAGAACCTGAAGAGTTCGGTCCTTGCACCTGTGCCCCGGCATGTACTTCTCATCGCATCTGAAGCACAACCCCTTTGCTCTCTTGTCCTGCATTTCTTTTTCGGTCAGCCTTTTGAAATTTTCCCCACTCCCTCCTACTGGCTTCTCCCGGGTGGTCTCATTACTGTTGCCTGATGCAGACCCCTTAGGTGCTAGAAGAGTGGTCGTCGTCCTGTAAGAGCCTCCTGAGCAGTTTCCTCGAGCCCCTCTTTCTGCTTTCTTTTGATCTTCTACCAACTGCGCCAGCTCCATAGCCTTTCCCAGGTTCCTCGGTTCTAGTACCCTGACTGCTGTTCGGATCTCTGGTTTCAGCCCCTTCATGAAGTTCCCTTCTAAGGCTGACTCTGAGATGTGATCCAGACGGCTAGCCAAATACTCGAATATGTCCCGATAGTCAGCCACGGTCCCCTCCTGAGTCAGAGCAAAGAACTGCTCATAGAAGCCTCCTCCCCCATCGGCTCAGAAACGCTCTAATAAACAATCCTTGAACTCTCTCCAGTTCCTGATAGGTTCTCTCCTGTCTCTCCACTGATACCAGGCCAACGCTTTCCCTTCCAGACACAAACCTGCCGCCGTTAGCTTCTCATCATCTGTCAACCCGTTGACTGCAAAGTAACGCTCCACCTTATGGATCCAGCCATGGCCATCTTCGCCCTCAAAGATGGGCATCTTCAACTTCCTCACCCTCGGATCCCTTCCATTGCCCCGGTACTCTCCATAACCTCCCATTCCTCGAAGATGAGGTGCTCCCCAAGTGTCCCGGTCCTCCCTCCAACGCTGGTATTCGAGTTCGTCGTCATAAACCCCCCTTCCTCTTTCCAAATCAGCACCTCGACGCTGAAATTCAGCACCTCGACGCTGATATTCTTCTCTCCTTTCTCCAAAATCTGCACTACCTTCATATTCCCCCCGCCTGCCTCCAAAATCAACACCTCGACGCTGAAAATCAGCACCTCGATGGTCCTTTCCCATGCTCATCTCCTCTCTAGAGAGTGGCTCTAGAGGTGGCATGTTGTCGCCCCTTTCAAGAATCTCCACCTCCGGATTCCTCTTCCCCCGGATTGGGTTTGGATTTCCTCCTACGCCATGGCCGTCAGTAGTCTCTCTCACTTCCGATGTCTCCGGATTGGTCTTCATCTCCAATAGTTTCTTCATCATTTCTTCCATAGCCGCGAACCTCCCTTCCAACCTGTCATTGTTGGTGGAGATTTCCAGGAACTTTCCCTCCAGATCTGTCTTCAGTTGACCGAACTCACCTTCTAATACTTCAACCTTCTTTCCGGCCATTTTTCTTCTATCGGATCCACAAAAATCTTCTTCCGGAGACGAAGATCTTGCTGAAATTTCAGAATTTCAGCCGCCGGTGGTCCCGAATCGATGCTCTGATACCAATTTGATAGGAAATACTTGAGTTCGCAAGTAACCCTAAGGTAATACTTGAGTTCGCAAGCAATCCTAACCAAAATCGGCGAACAAACAGCAGCCAAATGGCTGTCCACAGCAGGAAAACAGCAGAAATCTGCTGTTTACGGCAGAAAAACAGCAAAACCACAAGGAAATCTGAGAGAAAACTCAAAGAAAAGCTTGTATTCCACTAGCCGATTAATAAAACAGCAAAGATACAATTGATCCTCAATTCGAGAGGAGGATCGATCTCTCCCAAATCTCTAGACGCCGCTAGAGTCCAAAGAAAACCTAAATCTACGAGATCTCAAATTTCAGCCAAATTCAAGATGATCAAACCCTAGGAAAGTCTACTATTTAATGCCTACAATTCAAAAGGAATTCCCTAAACAATCCCTACAATCAAATTCCCTCCTAAAATCCATTAAAAAACCTTCCTATTCGGGCGTGCGGCTGAATCGGCGGCGTGCGTGCGGAAACGAGAGGCGGAGCTTCCGCCTCGTTATGGCTGGGCCGGTCCTGTGCGGACCGGCTGGACCGGTCCAGTGGACCGGTCTAACAGAATGTAATCTCTGTTCTCCGCCTAATTAAATTTTGATGTTAAGACATTCAAATGCAAAATTGAGTTCATTCATTCTCTTTAGCATCATTAAAACTTGCGATATGCATGATTTCAAAAGTTTAAAAGATTCTTTGACCATCAATATGATGCATCAAAGTTCTTATAATGTATGATTGCAATTGCATGCGAAGATAATTATGATTTCACTGTGTTTGCTTTTTAGTGACTTGGAGTTAAATACATTAGTTGTTGATCATATGTACATTGTGTTTGACGGTTTTAATTGGTGAAATACATGGGTAAAATTAAACTTTTAAGAGGGTGTTTGTATGTTGTCCTTGTTTTTCTCACATGCTTGATGTTAGTTAAACTATTATAAATGATGAAACTTGATCCACAAATAATTTTCATGTTGATCAAATTAAAAGTGTGATATTGAGTTTGAAAAATGCGTAAGATGGTAAATATAAAAAAAAATTCAGAGAAGAATGGTCATTTTTTGAGTTGTGATATGTTGAGACATGGGAAATTGTTGTATATAGCCAAATTTTTTAACATTTCTTTGAGCTTTTTACTCTTAATACAAAAACTTTCTGTCCAAAGGTTTTTATAGTATTTTTCGTATTTAATTGAAAGCTAGAAATGATGTTTGATTTAACTGCTTAAAAATTAACTGAAAAACATCAAATAAATTTACTTGAAAAACAGTAATTACACCTAACTATAATATATTATTGGATATTTGGATGCAAACTATTGGACTGGTTTAAATGTTATCAGGACCTACAAATAAGGATTGCAAATTATCACCAATTTTGTAGACGAGTTAGCATTTATGGAGACCCTTTGATTCATTTTCTTGTATTTTCTTTTTATTGTATCGTCTTTTTTTTTTTCAATTTATTTTCTAGTTGGAGTCTATCATAGGGTTATAAACATGGGAATTTATGGCGAGGAACATGTTATTTGATGATGAATGAGAATGTATTTCACCCAACAGCTAAAATCTTTGTTCATCAATTGAGATATCAACTACACTTGGTAATGATGAGGGAACCTTTGGTCTAACTACGATGGGATACTAGTTTGTGTGACTAAAGAAAATTTACCCCTTCTTATCATGATCTTTTTTCTCAGACTATATTTTATCAAATTTGGTATAAGAACGAGTTGTTGCTTTGGAAAAAGCCACACCTGCTTCTAGCTTTCTTTATGCGATTCTAAAATAGCGTTAGGTGGAGGATTTTGTGTTAATTGGTCTAATACTAGATGCCCCATTGCTTCCTATTTATGCAAATAGGTTTTTCTTCATTTGCTTGTTTTAGGAGGGCGGCCATCTTAATCTCTAGTTTTTGCTTTGTCTAGTTTGGTTTCTAGAGTTGTAAGTCTTTTATCATTATCAATTATGCTGTTAATTATATGCTCTTTCAATTGATTATTTTTTATTGGATATTCATCAAAATTATTTTGGATATGAACCCGGGTTAATGATATGATTTCAAATAATAATGACGTAGAATGCAAATACAATCTACATGATATTTAGACGATATGCAACCTAATTTATTTGAAATTGTTAATAGCAAATATCAATGAGAAATAATCAATTTTCTAATGTTATAAACATCATGTTAATTCTGTTATATATTAAAAATTTACTCGGTTGAAGATCATGTAGTGCCGAGTAGGGCAGTGTTTGTTGAAGTACTTAAATACCTTGTATGTAAATCATTTACCAAACAATGCTAGACTAATTTGATTGGAGATAAACTAATCAGTTGTTCACGAAAAGTTATATGATTTGTCACAAATATGCAATTTATCCTAATATTAACATATATTCTACCTTATTGTAATAGAGTTGAGTGCTATAAACCGTGATTTCCTTGCAAGTAGAACATCTCTCTAATGTTGTGGAGATTGTAGAGATTGATGGTGGTGGCTGTTGATGGATTTGAGTGTCAATCAATATAATCAGGGAGGATGACGAGGCGGCGCGGTATTGTTGATGGGTTGCGTCCAGTATGGAAGGAGTTAGAGCTGTCAACATTTGACCCGACCCGAACCCGACCCAACCCGAACCCGAACCGGGTCGGGTTCGGGTTAGAGATTTCAACCCGTTTGTAAAACCGGGTCGGGTTCGGGTTGACCCGGAAACCCGAAATCGACCCGGTTTGACTCGTTTTTAATTAATTTAATAGGATTTTAAAGGATTTTTATGAAAAAAATAAATGATATTTCAAAAAATTATAAACATTGTTGCCCAAATTAAATTAATCTTGATTTATTTTAAATTAATTGAAGTAAATCTTACCTTAATTTAATTTAGATTTAAATAAATTGAATTAAATAAAAAAATTTAATAAAATATACCAGAAGCGGGTCGGGTCGGGTTGACCCGGACCCAAAGCGGGTCGGGTTCGGGTTCGGAAAACCGACCCGTTTGCAAAAACGGGTCGGGTTCGGGTCGGGTTGAACAGTGTCGGGTCAATTTCAGGTTGGAACCGAACCCGACCGTGACCCGTTTTTGACAGCTCTAGAAGGAGTATGTTGGAGGAGGAGGTTGCGTGCAATTAAATCATGATCCACTGCCACAAAGTTAGATCACCAGTAGTTGTAGGCAAGAGGTATAGAGGATGCTGTGATAGCAAGCGGGGAGGAGATGTTTGGGTGGGGCATGTTGGGGGTTAGGGTGATCACACATGCAAGACACAGTCATGTGATTAGGTCTCTAGTACTTGTATGCCCACATAACGGACATCTATGGCACTTGGGCACAACATATAACTATATATAGGAAATAATGCGTTTGAGGAATCGACAGGAGCGCACATGAATGTTGCAACAATTCATGCAAAGGTGAGGGATTTTTTATTTGATGATCCCATATACAAAAATTTAATGGACAAAGAGAAGAATAGAAAACTTCACACATAATTGGAGTTATTTGCACACAATTTTATCATAGGAAGCAGTTATTCTGCCATAAATAATTCTATGCATTCACTAATAATATATGTTCATCATGGAGCTCTGTTTAAAGAAATAGGGTTTACAAGGATAAGGGCACATATTTAAATACAATCTAATCTTATCTACCCCAAGAAATTTTAAGTTTAATCATATTCTAATTCAAAGAAGATAGCACCTAATAAAATAATAAAAATAAAATTCATCCATATACCTAAATAGGCCTAAAATGCTAAAAAATTGACCCATTAAGATATTTTTCTTATCTTGGCTTGACTTCTAGTAAATTTTGTGACACATTTTGGCTTTTCTGAAGGTACTACATCATTTAGATATGTAGTTCTCAGATAAACTTGGCTTTGTGATATTGATGCTACTTATCTCTAGAAGAACATCTTGAGGAGAGCATATATTTCTTTTTTTATTTTTTATTTTTTAAGGAGAACATATATTTCTAATCGTGTATCAGAAGTAAATTAGGTTATAGTAATAACAGCCAAAATATATTATTTTCTTACTAGCAAAAAAATTTGAATTAAATATAAGTCTTGAGATTTCTCACCTATCAGTAGATTGCCTTAACTTCGCTTGAGAATTCAAAGAACATAAAGAAAATTAAATTGAATTGGTTGAGGTTCAAATTGATACATAAAGCTAGAAGAATCTAAGTGCTGTTTGGTAATTCTTTTTAATTGCTTTACTTTAATCTGAAATATCCACGATTGATTTGTGCGGGAATGTGCTCAATGTTATCAATGCTCGGCTGAACAACTTATCCTTATCTATTAGAGTTGGAGTGCTTTATTCTGATGCGAAATATTAGAAATTAACAACAGCATAATATCATCAAACTGGCCGAAACTTAGTGTTGAAACTCAAACCATAGCCAACTCATTGGAGACTCTTCTAGTAGAATGATTAGCATTGACGTGGGTCCCTTTATTTTTTCTTATCACAATTTTCTTTTTTTTTTCATCTATTTATATGTTAGGTCT
Organism: Dendrobium nobile; assembly: GCA_022539455.1. Lineage (NCBI taxonomy): Eukaryota > Viridiplantae > Streptophyta > Magnoliopsida > Asparagales > Orchidaceae > Dendrobium > Dendrobium nobile. Next base: position 50,905,589 of record CM039722.1, on the reverse strand, counting down.
TTAGTAGAATACTTTCCAATGTGTTATATGAACATAGATGTTTCAGTAAAATTATTAAGTCATCATTTGTAACTGACTATCTTATTGCTAGCTTATTATGCAAGTTAGATTATTGATTCTGTGTTTGCGTTCTACTTTATTTGAGTACTTATTTTCCACCATTTATTGTCAAAATTTTCATTCTGCAAAGCATCATTTTTCTTTTGAGAATTGATTTGCTGATATAATTTTACTGGAGTTTTAAATTATTCTTGAGTTGCATTGTGCTTTATCTGGCACTTCTATCCCAGATCACCTTATTTTGATAGTTTTACAGTCTGCCAAGCGTCATTTATCTTCAAAGATTGACGTAGTTGATAATGGATTAGATGAGATGAAAGAACTTAATGCAGCCACCAAAAATGAGGTATGAGTCTTCTTTTTAACCGTTTGAATGCATTATGCCCCAAACATTTCTTTAATGAATGTTTTGCTTAAATTAACTCGTGGATTGATAGGTTATGCTATTGCATGGTGACACAAGTCTAGTTCATTTAGATGTTGAATCTGTTACTCGTGCTGTCAGGAATCTGGTGACTCCATAACTTGTCTCTGAATCTAATTTTTAAGAATATACGCTAATTATTGGTCTCTGATGCCACCAGGAGTCAAAGATGGATCTGATAGATGATGGCCAGGTATTGTTTATTGTCATATTCTTTATTTGTTGGTTTTGTGAAGCGAATTGTACGACTCTAGTTTCAACATTCACGACACATATGACAAACTTTTGATGTTCCTTCCAGAATTTTGCAGGCAGGGGATTATATGCACTTTGTAAGTTGGCTGAAGGATGTCAGCTTAAAATGAATAAGAAAACTTTTCAGGTCTGAAAGTTTTAACCATTTATTTGATAAATTGCTCTATCGATTAGTATTTATGTGACTTAAAGTTCTGAGCTCATCATTGTTCTCTGCTTTGTTTTTGGAATTTGCTTTGTCAAAATTTTTAACATCACTGGCTTAATTAATTGATGGCTTTGAGTGAAAACTCTCGCAATTCTAATGGACTCTGTTCTCTGTATTGTTTTTTGGTCTGGGATCTGTTACTAATAATTTCTTGATTAAATCGGGTCACGCAAGCCTTAAGGGACTCACTCTCACACTCTCCCTTTGTCAAGTAGAGGAGAGTGTCTGATAACTCTTTTTTAGATTTTGGTTGCTCGAGAGAATTAGAAGCTGCTTCCTAATTTTTGCATGAGGTGATATTTTATTAGAGAAATTTTGAGAACATTCGAGGATAACATCCTTCAATTTGGCAAGGAGGATTCTGCACTTGATCACATGAAGACCAAGGGAAGGGACATCATGACCTCGCCATGAAATGGCGGATTCTGCACAAGATGGTATAGAATGGGACCCATTTATGGTTTGTCTACTCTTGGCCTATCGGCTTAGTCTGACCCTCAATGTATATCTATAACTCTTTGATGTCACTGATATCAAGCTCCACATGTGGGTGTATTTCATGCTTATCAGGCGTTCCTTCCCATGGGTCAAGCATGAGATTGGCCATCGTTCTCATCATGATATCGACCTTTGTGGTCAGTTCTATGAACCGAGCTTGAGTCACAAACTTGATAAAAATTCAATTCTCGTTATTCATTCCTGTTGATGACTTTCTTCTTGTTGGTTTCAGAGATCACCTTATCATAGTCACCATTTCCTACCTTTTTCAAAAAGTTATACTTTATTTTTGAAGGTAAATATGGTTGGAGAACAGAAGGTTATGCCAATTTGGGGATGACCATCAGGATATCTTACCTGAATGGAGGAGTTTAGGATTAACTTTTTTGACAAACTAGATTCTTCTTATGGCACCATCAGTTTTCTAGAGATGTAGGACAAAGGGGGGAGAGGAAAATCTTGTCACCTTCCTTGGAGGCTCTTCTCAGCCTAAATGTTGCCATCTTCTTCGCACCATACGTTTGTTACGAAGCAGCCTAAACCGGCCCAGGAGGGGCCAGTTCGGACTTCCAGGAGGCGGACTAAGCCGCCTTCTCTTAAGCCCATTACTTAAGTGGGTGGGTCCCACCTCCTTGGGCGGCAACTAGAGAGAGAGGAGGGGGTGGTTCATGCAAGAGAGGAATTTGAAATAAAATTATATTAGGAAGCTTTTGATTAGGAAGGATGTATTTAAAGAGGACGAGAGGCTAGGGTTAGGGCATGCTTGTATTGTTTGTTCTTTTGGAGAGTTCCTTGGCATTTTGGGCTCTAGATCTTCAATCTAGAGATTGGGAGAGACGATCCTCCTCTCGAATTGAGGATCAATTGTATGTTGCTTTGAGTTTTGTTTTGTTTTGTTTCCACTATCGCAATCTATCATTTCTAGTTTGATTTGTCCAAGTTTCTTGTTTCTTCTCGCTGTTTTGACCCAATTATTGCTAGGGTTGCTTGCGAACTCAAGTAAATCCGTGAGGATTACTTGCAAACTCAACTATTTCCTATCAAATTGCCAAGGATGTGTTTGCAGTCATGCTGCACCATTGTTCTTTTACAGGAATTTTTGTTAACAATGGGAAAATAAAGAACACTGAGGTAGGGAGCAAATTGAAGGGCAACTAGCATTTTTTTATTTTTTAGAAAGAGAGAACGAAAGCATGTGCAAACCGAAAGCATGCATTTTTGCATACTTTCTCTAAGCTTCTTAGGCATGCTTCATTTTTTCTGGTTAGATTTGAGTTGATGAGTAAGCCGGAGTCTCACAAGAAAATTATGGTGTTTTTTTAAGCAAAGCTGAACCTAACCCAAAAATTATTTGGGTTGACGAGGACCCAATTATTTGGGTCTAATTTGTGTTAGGTTATCTAGCTAGGTCTGAAGTTGGCACCTTTATAATTACCTTTAAAATAACTTTAGAAAGTAACTAATGAACTATTTGGTCACCTCCAAAATGCTATTTAGCGATATGCTGAAAATATTTTTTGTTATTTTATGGATGCATATAATGTCCTAAATGAACACCCTGCAACAAAATTCTCCAAAACAACGACAAAGTTTTGAATCAAAATAAATATATAGAATATTTGCCTCGACTAAGTAGTACATAAAACTAAGTTGTTGAAATTAATTCAAAATATGGCCTTCCAGGAGTCCGCTTCCAGTTCACGGCAAGCCATCCAGCAACCACAAACTTTGGGCGCCTCAAGAGTAAGCCTAGAGATTCATTTTATGTCACTTCACCATGCATACATTGGCACACACAAATGATGATTATTCTGTGCGGATGCCGAACACCGTCCATACCCCAATGAAAATGCGTCACGTCACCCCTACTTGGTATCGCGGCTCGGTACTGCTCGATACTGGATGACGTAGCTACACCTGATTGGCCTTTGGACGGTAAGCTGTGTTCGGTGTCCGTACAGAATAATTTCTCTCTCTCTCCCCATCTAAATGGTCATCTTGCATCGATCTTCTCTTATGCAGACAAGCTCCCTGCCACCTTTATCCTTGGAATCACCCTCACCCTCTTCAACCGAGTCTCCTAAGGTTGGGATTCTGCATATGGATAGAATTTCTTTTGCTGAATGGCTCTAGTTGCTGGCTACAAGACATCTAATTAGTAATTTACCTTTACTTTTCCAGGTTCTTCGCCCATCAATAACCATATCAGCTGGGGGCCTGAAGGTTAGAGCCTTCTACCAAACACAATCTTCCTGATTAATTTGAAATCTATCCATGCTTTCTCTTGTTTGCGGAGTTAATTTTTTATTTGAATTTTTTTTTTCTGCGTGTTTCAGGAGCTACAGGAAGTGTCTAATCCTATACGGTTAGGGAACCCAAGAACAAGTCCAAGAATTCCTTCAAGGCAGCAAACTCTCCTTCTGAACCAAACAGTGGAGCTTCCTCATCAGGCCGTTCTGTTTGGAAGCTACCTGGCATCACTGCGTTAACTAGAAGCTGGAGCAATGCAGGCTGATGCAGCTTCTAGCTTCATTAAGAATGATAACTTCTTCTTTTCTTTTATTTACATAACCAATTTATAGTTCCTTCAAGGAAAGTTGCTCTAAATTTGTTATTATCATCTGAGCACAGTTTTTGTAAGTTGCAACCATATTCTATTCATGTATAGGGTATTAATGTTTGTCGGTCGAGGTGTTCACAAGCCAAGTTTGACTGAGCCAAAATTTTTTATTTACGTTCAGTTCCTTAAAAACATGAAGTGCGCACAGCGACCTATACTTTTCTTTCTTTTAATGAAAACGGTGTTAGATTGGCTTGTTGTGATGCTGTAATATGCTCAATGTAAGCCTGAAATAATTATCAATATTTTAAGGTTTTTTTTAAACTTCTTTGCACTTTTTTGCTTGAGGCATGCGCACCATCATCTTCCAAGTTTATTCGTATCTGCTGAAAATATAATTGGGCCGGTAAAGATTGGCAGAATATTATCTGTTTTTTTTTCATGAAAATGCAGATTTGCAGTGGATGTTAGGACAAATTAGTCTGTGTGGACACCGAACGTCATCCAGAGACCAATCAGAATGTGTCATGACACCAATGTGTTCGGTACTACAGTTAGGTATTGCTCGGTATAGCTGCTTGGTACCAATGATGTGGCACGTTTTGATTGATCTTTGGGCATTTTTGTTCCCAGGAAGTGGGGTTGGATATATGAATTTTTTTATTGTATTTATTAAGAGTTAAATTCTCATTTAAATCTAATAAATTTATCAAATTCTTTTCTTTTTATTTTTTAGGCTGTGCCTGACTTGTTTGGTTGCCTACCGTTTGGGATTTTGTTTGGCAGGTTGTTCGGTGTTGTTTAGGTAATGCAAATATGAGATAGTTACATTGTCTTTAAAAGGACAAATTATTTGGAAAATATAAATGTGTTTTAATAAATACAATTTCTCCAAATATCAGTTTAAAACAAGAGAAAATTACATGTTTTCACGTTAAGTGCTCAAATTTTTGATAACGGAAGAACAAATAACAATATTTTTCACTCATTTTTTTCTCAATCAAATGAATTTTTGTTTCTATTCCTTAAAATTTTGGTTTTCTTTTCGTTTTCTGGAACTAATCAAATCAAATGTTAGAGTTAAAGTTTTAATGAGATTAATTTATGAAAAAAAGTAGTTGAATATTAAATGCTAATAATTTTAATCAGTGTTTAAATGAGCTTAAAATTTCTAAATTTAATGTTATTAAGGCATTTAAATATTTAAATGAATATTTAAAATTGAGGGATCATTTTTGAGAATTTTGACTAGTTATTAAAATGCCATTTTTAAATTAATAAATAAGTTTTAATTCATCACATGAGACGACCCTAAGCTGAGTTTGGAGAGAGTTTTTATTCTAAAAATGCAACTTTCAAGATAATTTTACTGTTAGTAGAACGTGTCAACACGGCTTTAAGTGGGAATATCAAATAAAATAATGAGAAAAACTTTATCTCATATATAGGCTTGGTTTGGGAGAGTTATTTTTAATGTTTTTTAAAATAATTTTTAGTATAATAGATAATTATTTTAAGAAGCAGTAAGAAAGTAATAGCAAATGAAATCATAGAGTTTGATTGGGACAGCAACAACAACATCAAGCCTTTATCCCACTACGTGGGGTCGGCTACATGAATCCTTTTTCTCCATTGTGTTCTATTAAAAGTCAAATTCTCACTTAAATCTAATAAAGAATTTTTATAGGATAATAATGAAATTGTTATGAAAAAATAATTTTTCAAAAAATTACTATAAATATGTATTTTTATAAAAAAATTGGATCGTTATTTTCTTTCCGCTACCGCACAATAATAAACCTAAAAGTAAAAAAAATAGTCCTTCACTATAATTTTTTTTAAATAATAATAAAAAATAATGATAAAATTGTAGCATGTTTACGATATGAAAAATAAAATAAGGAGAAAATTATTTCAAATAAACTTTAACAAATTTTTATTTGTAAAATGTATTATTTAACAAGTAAATTATATCTGGAAAGAGAGGAATGGTAGAAGGTTTTAAAAATTTTTAATTGTCATACCACATTGATTTACAATGTTAGAAGGAACATTTTTGAGAAAAATGCAAAATGGGAGAATACTTTGGAACATCTGGAATTATTGTAAGTTGGTGGGCTGCTGCTATGCTGGATCTGTTTCTTTCTATGCCCAGTCGCTGCGATCATCTACATAAGTCTTACCTGGACAATGATGAAGCTCCCGTTTTTTGTTCCCTTGGACGGTCTTCGGGCAACCAGGGAATACTGAATATTTCGTGCCTTAATATGTATTATCTGAGTCCAGGTTTTTATAGGCTAGGGAGCTCTTTTTTGGTGGGATTCGTTTTACATACATTACAGCTAGTTTTGTCTTTATGGTTGTTTGGCTCACTTGCTGAGTGATTTACTTTTGCTATTTCTTTCTGCAGCTATGGCTGATAGTTTGTAATAGGTTTTTCATTTGTTATGCAGTTTTTTTATGCTGATAAGGTTTTGTTGACTGTTACTAGTATGTTGTGGTAGCAGTCAATCTCTTTTTTGTATTATTTTTGATTTAATGAAATGGGCTTAGGCCCCGATTTTTCCCAAAAAAAAAAAAAATAAATATTAATTTGGCAAGAAAAAAATTATATGAGAGCATATTGGTATCAATAAAATAATAAAGTGTTCAAGTTTCGACAAGATCCGAGTGGATCAGTTTTGTTGGCCCTCTCAATCATTCTTGATGGTCTGTGAGTGATTATTCCGTCAGGTTACCGAATGAATCCGAAGCCAATAATAACACGCCACGTCACTAAAGTGCTCGGTACAGACGCTCAGTATTTTTTTTTTTTTTTGCGAGTAATAGTGTAGGCATTATACACGGGCTGCGACTAGGTTAAATGAGTTGTTTGCTAGCATTTCACAACATACTCGACAATGCTTCATCTGCTTTAGGGCTTATATGATATTGAGGGAGGTTAGGGAGACTTGAACTTGGAATGAAGATTTAGTGTTGCACACTTCAGAAATGTGGGAGTTCAGCGGGCAAACTTGTATGCCATGATGGAAACTGCTTAAAAAGCTCAGACACTTTGATGGAAGACATTGCTTTCATTGTGCAATGCATTAACTATTTCCGCAAAACCATTGTATTTTCCTTAATTCTGCACAAAATTAGTTATTGGAACCATGAACATGGCAGCGGGAGCGACATCCATCTTGGTGTTGATGGGTAATAACACATCTTTTTATCCTTCGACTGAAGGAATAGTTATTTTCTTGCCTCGGTTTCATGCATCCCACATCATATTGCCGTGTTTGACCAAGAGGAGATGGCACACATGCATATCTTTGACATCGCAGAGAATTCATCTTAATAAATTTGCCATTGAAAAGGGCAAATGGCAGCCTTGTCACTTTTGCTTGCCTTGCTTAATCTAGCAGATTTGTAAGGATGAGAATGAGCCTCAATAGAAGATGTAATCCACCTACAAGAACTTCACATCAAGTTCTCACACTTTTCGCTGTTAATTATCATGGTACATACTTCTTGTGATTGTGCATCAAGTTTGGTTTGTGTATCTTTAGGGATTTCCACATACTAAAGAAGGAATTGAGTATGTCTAGTCTATTGACATATGGCATATCTTAAGTTTGTAATATGGAGGATCTTGAGTATGTGCATCTATAAGATATTGTACGTCTGTTTGTGGTTTGCTCAGGATTCCACTTTCTCATTCATATTAACTTAGTGAGCACTCATCATCGAAATCGCCTAGTGGATGAATTGGAATCAGAAGTGAAGGCGTTTTTGAATCGGCTTCTTGGCGAGCTCTCATTTGGGTCAAACGTTTTTGCAGAGGCGGAGGGCGAGTGTCATGGTTTGGAGGTCTGGGAGCTTAGGAGCGTTTAATTTCAATACTATTGGGTTGCGAAATTTCCTCCATTCTAGATTGTTAGATCTTCTGGACGTTCATAGTGAGTCGGTCAACTCGCTGCTCTGATGAATTCATAGTTACCCTGAAGGTGCGGTCTTTATCTCCGTTTTGTTTCAGTTTCCTCTCTAGCCATTACCCATGTATGCTAAGCTCTGATATCATATAATGTAAAGAATACAAATAAGAAATGAAGCGGGTTGAAGAAGGGTTCTTCTTCAATGAGACTTCTTAGGACCTTCAATTCATAAAATGCAGAAAGAAAAATAGTCTAATACATTTCTCCTTCCATACCCCAAACAAATATTTCCCCCGCATAACCACCTCTCGCACAAGGACAAGTTGCTAATTAAAAAAGGAATAAAAGATTATAGGAAAAAAGGGCATAACAACCCAACCACTATGATGCCTTGACACGAGTTAGTCTGCAAGGGCTATTGCATCTTATGAATATTATGTCTATACACATACATGTTGTATGTATGTTATTGTTACTATGTATAATTTTATAAATAAATAAATATATATAAATATAAACATAAAAAACTTGATGAGCAAATGAAAAATATTGATAACATTAATATACTTGAATCCAATCAACTCTAAAGTTGACTCAAATTGCCCTTATGCTAGCTCGCTTGAACTTAGTTTGATATCCCCCCACTTTTAATGCAAACTTCATTTTAAAATTCATAAAATTAAAAATAGTTGTTTTTGTATATGTGGATGCTCTCCCCTATAGAAAATGCTTATGTTATCCTTTTCAGTTCTATGGCATCTTTGTGATACTTGATTTTAAATTTTTGATATTCCAATTTCTCATTTCTTCTATTTAAACATTTATCACCATAGGATATTCATTCTTATTTTTAATAATACATAATAAAAAGATAGTGGCTACATTGGTCGCATCGTTCAAGTAAAGGCCAACTATATACTTCTTTGGCTTATTAGGCTTATAGAATTCAATGAGCCAATCTCAAAAGCTTCATCAGTGTCCACCCTTTTTCTCTCTAAGGTGCACACACATGCATCAAGAAGGGTTTGGTGGCCCAGCATTGCCCTTCATGCCTCAAATTCTTTCTTGTAACATTTGATCTCCACTGGAGAAATGAGAATATGGTAGTTTGTGGTGTTAGAAGATGCGTTATCGATCAAAATCACTCAATGTGCAATAATGCTAGATCTCGGGAGTTGAATAAGGAAGGGGATGATAAATATTTGGAGTTAAACCATATTTCCGAAATGTTCAATGAATTGTAGGATTAGATAGGCTTAAATAGTTCGCTTGAATAAGGCCTAATTAAATTTTATTAATCCTATATCTAGTTCATTATTAATTAGGGGTGGGTGAGCCCAACCATGGTAATATTTGGTTTATTTGGACACACTATATTAGGGCATGTTAGCCTAATTGCTACCCCTACCTTGTGTACAAGATTATTGATTATATATAAAACCATGCATAATGATTTTCCTCTATTGGTGTTTGATCTCTTTATGATGCTTTTGGTTCATCATGTTTTCTCTTGAACATTTTGCATAAAAGTTGGGTTTATTTTCCTAACCTCATCGACTAGGATGTGCATGAGTTGGGTTAGTGATAAAGTGAGCTTTAGTTTGGAAGTTTTTTTGGAAGATCACAAGACAACACAATAGAACTAGTTGGAAAGTAACTAAATCACCTCACCCTCACCTAAGAATGGTTTCACTCTCTGCCTCACCTAAAGAGAGATAACAAATTTTTCATCAAACTAAGTTTGAAAGAAAGAGAATAATCTCATTTATATTTTACACTTTAGTGTCTTACAATATATGATATAAGAAAGATATAAAGAAGGCCGTAAGGAGTCTAAGAAGTAATATGCGATGCAAGATTTTTAACTTTAAATGATTTATATAATATATTAAATACTAAGATAAGGAGGGCGAAAGATATATATTATTATATATATATTATATATATATATATATATATATATATATATATATATATATATAAGTTAGCTTTAACAAAGAGATATGAGTAATAAGGATTTAGTTCAGTGAAGCGTATTAAGGTGAATATCAAAAGTATTTTTATTAGAAGAGGATATTCAACAAAGGTGGATGAATATTTTGCTAAACTTTTCAATGAAGATTGTGAGAATGCGATTGATTTAGTGGCGTTAGCATGCTAAATGAAAATAAATTTTTTTATTTTATTGGCGTATTAATAAAACCAAGTTAAAGAGGCTTTAAGAAAATGAATTATGGAAAAGTTGTTGGACCTGATGATATCTAATCGGTGTGTAAATGCTTAGGTGATGAAAGAATTTCTTGGTTATCTAAACTTTTTAATTTGTTTGACTACTAAAAGATGCCAGATGAGTAGAGAATGGTGTGTTTATTCCTATTTTTAAGAAATAAAGGTAATGCACAAGATTGTGCGAATTATAGAGGATTTAGTTAATGTGTCATACTTTAAAAAAACTATGGGAAAGAGTTGTGAAGTATGGGTTGCGGCGTGACACTAATGTTTCTCAAAATCAATCTAGATTCATGCCAGGTAGGTTTATATATGAAGCTAAACATTATTGAGAGGTTTGATGGAGATTATAGAGAGAATAAGGAGATTTACACATAATTATTTTGATTTAAAGAAAGCATATGATAAAGTTCAAGAGAAGTGCTTATGGAGAGTTTTACATAAGAAAGGGGTTAATAATGCTTATATTCATTCATTAAGGATGGGTATGCAGCAGTTATTTACCTGTGTTCAAACACATGGTAGTTTGACCAAGATATCTTTTTGCTTTAGTCATGGATGTTCTCACTAGACATTTGCAAGAGGTGTGACCCTAGTGTATGCTTTTTTGCCACTTCTTGTTGATAAGACTAGAGAGTGTGAAGGTAAACTTGAATTATGGAGGTCAACCTTAGAGTCAAAGGCTTTCGTTTTAGTGATCTAAAATTGAATATATGGAGTGTAATTTTAGTAATAATAAATCTAGTTGAGAGATTTTGACTTTGGGCGATCAAGTTATTATAAGTCAAGTTATTAATAAGATATTCATTTTAGATATTTTGGGTCTTCAGAGTGATGGTGAAATAGATGGGGATATTATTGTAGATTCAGTTGTGGATGGTTGAAGTGGAGGAATGCATCGGGCTTGTTATGTGATAGAAAAGTCCCTCTCAAACTTAGGGGAATATCTATAAGATGGTAGTGAGACCTGCAACGCTTTTTGGTGCAGAATATTAGCTGTTAAAAGAGAAGCATGATATATAGTTAAGTTTGCAGAGATGAGATGCTCAGGCGAAATGAGTGGCTTTAATCTTAGAGACAGGATACGAAATGAGCACATACGTGAAAAGGTTTGAGTAGCTCTAGTGGAAGATAAGATTAGAGAGAGTCGCCTTGGTGGTGGTGAAAGCAAATGTATAGATTTGACTTATGCTAAGAAAAGTAGAGGTAGACCTAAAATACTTGATTAGAAATATTAGAAATGACATTCTTTATTAGAATTAGATTGAGAATTTGATTCTTAATAGGACACAATGAAGAAAAAATGATTTATGTTAGTCGATCCCACATAGTGGGATAAAGGCTTGTTGTTGTTGTCGTCGTCGTCTTACAATATATGGTTTCATTGTTATTTATAGGACTTGCATCATGAGGAATTGTAAGAATCATAGAATAATAAAAATAAATTAAATTTTGAAGTTATATTAAAAAAAAAACTTAATTACACGGTTTATAATTTTGCCTTTTCACTTTCAACTCCTCATATTTAGAGTCTTCAAGCTGTAGTTACAAATGTCTCTTTATTTCTCACATCATGCTATAATCATGGTTCATTTCTATTTTTTTCCTCTCTACTATTTGTTGGTCCACTTTCTCTCTTCTCCATTATGGATGTGAGGTCAAATAGTCAAGAAGGGTTATTGACATGACATCCATGTCATCAAGCATGAATTTAGATATCGGTATGAAATTCATGCAAAGATAAAAATGCATTAAAAATTTCAACTTGTTTTCTCCAAAATACAAGATAAATTAGGATGATAAGTGTCTAAAATAGTTTTTTATTCAAGCATGCATAGATTATTATTATTTCTTATCATAGCTTTGTGATTGCTATTGGCCTATGTGGTATGATGTTGGTGATTTTGTATCAACTGATCTGTTAAGCAACTTGGGCTTGACTTGCTGTATATTTACGGTCAAAGTTTCTCAAGGCAATGAGTTAAATTAAGGTGTAACATTGACGTTTTTGATAAATATGATCAATATTAAGTTAGCCTTGACTTAGCTTTTTAGTTTGAAGTTTTTGATTATTTTTAAAGAAAAATTAGTGAATGTTTTCATATTTGTGGCATTTAAGGCAGTAGAGGAGCTAATTTGCATATTTGTAATATATATTTAATATATGTTAAAATAAAAAAGCCATAATCTAACATTTACTCTATTCTTCTATCCCTCGCGCTTAAAAAACTGGCATAAATCTTCATGTAGCTGTTTGATTGCAATACTTTCTCATCACGTTGAATAATGTACATGCGTACTTAAAATTGAATTTCTCAATTGTACTAGGAATGGCACGCACAATGCTTACTTGTTGAGCTTTGCCTACAAGTTCCCTTATTGTGCTAAGAAAAACGTGCATAGATTTTGCTTGTCATGCCAAACTTGCTGTATCGGGATTTTGAGAGTTTGGGAGTTTGTACCTTCGCACATAGGATGTGGCGACATTTACGAGGTGAGGTGATTTGTGTGGACGGAATGACATTTTTTGTGTGAAATCTCTTCTTTTATGAATTTTCTTTTCTTTTCGTTTTTAATTTTTTCATCTTTTTTCATTTTTTATTTACGGTTTCTTTCTTTTCCTCATCTATTTTTTGCTTGTTTTTGTTAAGTGTGAAGAGAGAGAAAATGAGAGGGAGGGGATATATTCGAGAGAGAAGAGGGAGTTTGGGAGCTAGAGAGAGGAAGTTAGAGGAGAGAGAATGGGAGAGAGGGAAATAGAGTGAGCTTGAGAGGTATGGAGGAGATAGAGAGAGAGGTGAGGGCTCTCTCTGTTTAGAGAGAGAAAAGGGAGGAGGAAGAGTAAAAGCTAGGGAGAGAGTGAGGTGAGGAAAGCAGGGTTTATGGAAATCTGCAGAGCTCAATATCTCTTTTCACACTGTAATGTTTGTTGATGTGTATCAGTGAGCCTAGCCTCAGTTTTTTTGCTGACTGAGATGTTGAGGTGCGGAGGGAGTCATGTGAAGTTAAAAGGGTTAAACTTTTGTCTGACAACTCTAATCGATATAAGTTGTGTTGTACAACTTCTGGCCATGATATTTTGTCTCTTTCTCTCCAAACAATTTCTATTTCGAAGCTTGTGGTATATTCTGCGTCCTTTTTGTGCCAATGCCCAATTTCTCTTGATTTTGTAATCCATTTTTGCTTTGCAGTTTTGTATTTCTGGTGTGGATACTTATTTCATTTGTTTGAAATGCATATTTTTTGAAAGATGCTCCAAACCTTTACCTAATTCTTTATCACTGCTTATTGGACAGTTTTGATTTTCTCATGGAGCCTTGCTCTGTAACTTTGTGCTTTTTCTTTAGATAGCTATCTAATGCATTGTAATTTTGGTGTTGCGAGTTTAATTCGGGCTATTTACAGGCATAATTGGGTCAGTTTTGTCAAAGGAAGGGGCTATCAGATGCCACGAAATTCTTTTCTAGTGCTTTGAAGGTATTTTATTGTCAAGATTCCCTTTTAGAAAATATAAATTCTATGCGAAAGCCTGCTTTGCTACTAATGAATATATTTAACATGCAATGTACTTATATGTACATCAAATTTTGCTTTTTGATGATTCATTTGTTTTACAGATTGTCACGAAGCATCTGCAGCAAGATAAAGATGGTTCTCGTTCTTACTCCCAAACAAAGACTGACCTCTTCTAGCGCAGGTACAGAAAAAGAAATGAAAATTTCCATAGGTTGTTTCCGGAAGTCTTATTTTTACTATATGTGGTAGACTTGTCACGGGTGTATTTCTTTTTATTCTGTTAGTGTATTAGATTGATATAGTTCAAACACCTTGCTATATACGATGGAACCTTCTATGGCTAAACTCCTTATATTAGTTTACATAATTTCATCGCACTTTATACTGTATTAAATCAATTCACTTGCTGATTGAAATTAAGTAATCATGAGATCGCCAATTACTAATTCTTGCATAAGGCTAATCCTAGTTCATACAAAGTGACATATATATTCATCCAAACTTTAATCATATATTAGTTTGATAAATAAGCATATTAATAAATGCATATTGTATGTTTTATGCATAAATAGACATGCATATCCATTACTGTGATAAAAAAAAGAGTCACCGATTTATGAATGATGCTAAAATTTGCACTAATATCATAGCTGCACATGTAAACTTGATCAAGAATTAACGTCTATATTTACCCACACTAAAAGTAATTTATTCCTTATAATTTAAAAAAAACTTTCTAGTTTATTTATTACATGCTAACAAATTTTCATTTGATTTGAGTACTGCTGCACTATGAAAATTTATGATTCATCTCCTTGCTATATAGGCCATATGTTAGGTTGCCACTTTGATATGCTTGACGCATGATGAAATCATATTGAAATTTCATGAAACTGATATCATACTTATTTATATGATGAAGTTTAAGGAGAAAAATCTTGATTTGCCATTTGGATCTTGCATTTTGAAAAATATGGGAACATAAAGTTGAGTGAAAAATGTCTCTTTTATTCTAAAAGGATAGTTGTTTATCCATGTATCAAGTAATTTTAGGAATAAAAGGAGAGATCAATTGTGTTCTTATCCTTGTTCTATTTCCTAATTTTTAGAAAAAAGAATTATTCTCTTATGATTTTGTTTCTCAATATTAGAAAATAATTAAGCTAGTTAGTTATTTCCCTTATTAGACATTTTTTTTGCATAGATATGTAGATGTGTAATGGTTTATAACAAGACAACAACATCAAGTCTTTATCCCACTACTGGGGTCGGCTACATGAATCCATTTTCTCCTTGTGTGTGGTTAAGAGTCAATTCTCATTTTAGATCTAATAAAGAAATATTATTTTTAATATTTCTAACAAGTCTTTTCAGGTCTACCTCTACCTTTCATAACATAGGTAAATTTTTAATACTTACAATCCTTGTATCCTTCTCGATGCTATTGAATGATTACTATAACAGTTAAAATTGTGCTGTTAATTTTTTGTTTGACTGCAGGTTAGTAATCTTCGAAAAGAGCTGCAACTTTTGGCATCTTCCAGATCAGTTACAATAGTAACTAGTAACAGACAGGTTGATAGTCTTCCTGCTTATATTTCAGCATGAACTGAAAAAAAAATGAAGAATTGAAGTTTCACTAGTTTTGGTCGTCTATTAGTGCATTGTCTCTAATGTTGACACAGAAATGTGCTTGTACTTTCTTATTTTGCTGGATTTTCCAGCTTTTTAGAGTTCTGCACATAGTCTTTGATCTCACTCAGAAGTTTGTAATAGTCTTACTGATTTACTTCTATGTCAAATTTTTTATTTTTACACTGGTTTCTATTACTATCATGTTAAAGTTGGAGTTCGGTTGGTTGGAACTCAAACAAGTGCAATTACTACTAATGATGATGAGAAGAAATGGCGAGTAGAAACAAGAGTAGCTATTTTTTTTTTTTCTGGAAATTTTATTATTTATTGAAGTTGAGGAGAGGTGAAAGTATGTCCAGAACATATGGAGAGATTTCTGGGCCGTGTTGAATTTTACCGGCTTGATTATTTTTGACTAGTTTAAATTTTCATATCTGCTTTTTTTGTTACGTTATATGAAATCAGTTCGGATGAATTAGTGAATTTTCATACTCTATAGCGCGTTATCTAGCTAATCTTAGTAGTTTACAGAGGGAATTTCTCACACATTCCACGCAAAAAGTGAATTATGGAGTCCAAAGTTTTCTTAGTTAGCCTTTCTTGCTAAATTTAATAATTTCACATATTATTGGCACTTGCTTGTGGAATACAAATCTTAACCACTCCTGTGTGAACAAGTTTTGTAAGAATGTATGTGTGGCAATTTCAAAGTTATAAGAAAATGTTATCTTCACATCTTTCCTAAAATCAAGTATGCAAGACTCTAAAATTTTGAATGCATTGGAGTATTCTAACTCAATATTTTGAATACATATGATAGGCATTTATGCCAAAATGCTAATCAAACTCCCAAGTCCCAAACTAAAAAGGTTCATATGGTTTTGTCTATATTTCTTAAAATGGATATTTCCATATATATGTTAAGATTGTTTCATAGACTTTGTATTCCGTACAATTTCAGCCGGTTTTTTCATTGTTCTCTTAAGACAGCTTGCTTAAGCTGATTATTTTGCCCATAAAGATGAGTGTGCACAACCACTATAAAGCGCTAGTTGATTTGAGAAACAAACTTCAGCAATCTATTTTAACATATAATTAACAAAATTTGTCTTTTTTTTTCCTATACATGAGAAAACATTTTTTTCTTGTACCAAAATGGTTCGTTTTTTTAGGCACATCCAGTCTTTTCTAGCTACAATTGATTTTTTTGCCTTCTAATTACAACAGTCTGAATTTCTGACTACAGGTTTCCCTTTTGGCTTACTATGTTTGTGCAGGTCTCGTGCTTATGGGGTCACAATTGTCGTAGTTGTTGGGTGTTGGGATATGGATATGCGTGTGGAAGGTGACCTTCTCTCTCTCTAATAATAATTTGTCTGATCAAGACTTCGTCAAATTTATTAAAAATGGGTTCAATCTTTGATTTGATAGGCCCTAAAAATTTATTTCTCTTTTTAATCAGTACAGTCTTTTCCTCTCTTAATTTTCTTTTTCTTCATAAAGAGCCATCAAATTCATGCTAACTTGTTCATAATCCAACAATAAAGAAATATTGATTTTTCCTACTCTTGATACCTTTTTGGGTTGGATAAATTTATTTTTAACATCAATATACCAACAGGAATCAAGTGTCCTAGTTTCAGTTATGTCTATGGTAGGTCTCATTATTTATATTGCTAAGAACTTTATTTTATGTGCATTGCTGAAAAATCATAACATTTCCTTTTAATCACTTTTCAATTTGATGTTTCTTTACTCAATTAAAAAATTATATTGATATTGATGTTGCGGCCTGTGCAATCTTTGACGCAATTAACTGCTCACTAGTTATTCTTTCTATTTTGTTTTCTTATTCTACTATTTGTTGCGGAAATTATTGATACTCAATTACTTATTATTAACTTTTTAGGGCTGGAAGCTTTCCGATATGATGTTTGCTTCAAGACGTGGTTTCTCTGATGCGTGTTCCTCTGTAGGAAAGCAGTTTGAGTTTGTTTTCTTCGTCAATTACAGTATGTTTCATCAAAGCTCTGCTTTTTTTTTTTTTAAATGAATGGAATTCTTATAAAACGGCTGAATTCTCTTTTCCTCCTTTTCTCCAATTAATAGGTTAGATTTCTGTACCTTAATAGTCTCTTAATGACAGTAGAATATATGTTAAATTTTTCTCCCTCTAGGAATGTGATAGGAAATACTTGAGTTCGCAAGTAACCCTAAGGTAATACTTGAGTTCGCAAGCAATCCTACCAAAATCGGCGAACAAACAGCGCCAAATGGCTGTCAACAGCACGGAAACAGCAGACTGCTGTTTACGGCAGAAAAAACAGCAAAACCACAAGGAATCTGAGAGAAAACTCAAAGAAAAGCTGTATTCCACTAGCCGATGAATAAACAGCAAAGATAAATTGATCCTCAATTCGAGAGGAGGATCGATCTCTCCCAAATCTCTAGACGCCGCTAGAGCCCAAGAAAACCTAAATCTCAGATCTCAAATTTCAGCCAAATTCAAGATGATCAAACCCTAGGAAAATACTATTTAATGCCTACAATTCAAAGGAATTCCCTAAACAATCCCTACAATCAAATTCCCTCCTAAAATCCATTAAAAAACCTTCCTATTCGGGCGTGCGGCTGAATCGGCGGCGTGCGTGCGGAAACGAGAGCGGAGTTTCCGCCTCGTTATGGCTGGGCCGGTCCTGTGGGACCGGCTGGACCGTCCAGTGGACCGGTCTAACAATACTCCCCTCCCAAAAATCCACCTTGTCCTCAAGGTGGAATTAGCTCATGTTCCGGTGGAGGTGGCATCCTTGAGGTGACTGAAAATCATTAATGTATGCTGAACCAGGGCTGCACGGAAGGAGGAACATCCCCTCCCTTTCCAATCTGATCGCATCCAGCCTGTGTAGTCCCCCAGATAATCTTCCCCCACCTCTTGTACGTTCCTAACCATGGTCTTAAGTGATGTGATGGCTTTGGATAGCCCTGCATCTCCCCTTATGATCACCCTTCTCCCATCCACCATTAATTCCATCGTGAGTGCTCCCCAATTGTCCTGGTTTCCCCCAAGGTCTGCAAACCATTTCATTCCCAGGATGACTCCGTACTCCCCAATTCCAAGGGAAGGGAAGTCTTCTTTACATGGATCCCTGAATTTCTAACTACTCCTCGCAGACTCCTCTAACCCCTCTCCACCTTCCCGTGCCCATCATCACTCCATAGCCTCGGTATCCACTAACTCATCCCCATGCTCCACTATCTGGTTGGAAATAAAATTATGGGTTGCCCCACTGTCAATCAACATACACCATCGCGGTCAGCTATCTCTCCTCTCACTTTCATAGTGTGACTCGGGGTAATCCCACTACAGAGTTGAGGGAGACTTCTGCCACATACGGTGCAGCTTCTCTCCTCCTCATCAGATCTGCTGCCTCTCCTCCTCATCTTCCTCATCTTCACAGACAAGGAGAACTGAAGAGTTCGGTCCTTGCACCTGTGCCCCGGCATGTACTTCTCATCGCATCTGAAGCACAACCCCTTTGCTCTCTTGTCCTGCATTTCTTTTTCGGTCGCCTTTTGAAATTTTCCCCACTCCCTCCTACTGGCTTCTCCCGGGTGGTCTCATTACTGTTGCCTGATGCAGACCCCTTAGGTGCTAGAAGAGTGTCGTCGTCGTAAGAGCCTCCTGAGCAGTTTCCTCGAGCCCCTCTTTCTGCTTTCTTTTGATCTTCTACCAACTGCGCCAGCTCCATAGCCTTCCCAGGTTCCTCGGTTCTAGTACCCTGACTGCTGTTCGGATCTCTGGTTTCAGCCCCTTCTGAAGTTCCCTTCTAAGGCTGACTCTGAGTGTGATCCAGACGGCTAGCCAAATACTCGAATATGTCCCGATAGTCAGCCACGGTCCCCTCCTGAGTCAGAGAAGAACTGCTCATAGAAGCCTCCTCCCCCATCGGCTCAGAAACGCTCTAATAAACATCCTTGAACTCTCTCCAGTTCCTGATAGGTTCTCTCCTGTCTCTCCACTGATACCAGGCCAACGCTTCCCTTCCAGACACAAACCTGCCGCCGTTAGCTTCTCATCATCGTCAACCCGTTGCTGCAAAGTAACGCTCCACCTTATGGATCCAGCCATGGCCATCTTCGCCCTCAAAGATGGGCATCTTCAACTTCCTCACCCTCGGATCCCTTCCATTGCCCCGGTACTCTCCATAACCTCCCATTCCTCGAAGATAGGTGCTCCCCAAGTGTCCGGTCTCCCCTCCAACGTGGTATTCGAGTTCGTCGTCATAAAACCCCCCTTCCTCTTTCCAAATCAGCACCTCGACGCTGAAATTCAGCACCTCGACGCTGATATTCTTCTCTCCTTTCCCAAAATCTGCACTACCTTCATATTCCCCCGCCTTGCCTCAAAATCAACACTCGACGCTGAAAATCAGGCCACCTCGATGGTCCTTCCCATGCTCATCTCCTCTCTAGAGAGTGGCTCTAGAGGTGGCATGTTGTCGCCCCTTTCAAGAATCTCCACCTCCGGATTCCTCTTCCCCGGATTGGGTTTGGATTTCCTCCTAGCCCTGGCCGTCAGTAGTCTCTCTCACTTCCGATGTCTCCGGATTGGTTTCATCCAATAGTTTCTTCATCATTTCTTCCATAGCCGCGAACCTCCTTCCAACCTGTCATTGTTGGTGGAGATTTCCAGGAACTTTCCCTCCAGATCTGTCTTCAGTTGACCGAACTCACCTTCTAATACTTCACCTTCTTTCCGGCCATTTTTCTTCTATCGGATCCACAAAAATCTTCTTCCGGAGACGAAGATCTTGTCTGAAATTTCAGAATTTCAGCGCCGGTGGTCCCGAATCGATGCTCTGATACCAATTTGATAGGAAATACTTGAGTTCGCAAGTAACCCTAAGGTAATACTTGAGTTCGCAAGCAATCCTAACCAAAATCGGCGAACAAACAGCAGCCAAATGGCTGTCCACAGCCAGGAAAACAGCAGAAATCTGCTGTTTACGGCAGAAAAACAGCAAAACCACAAGGAAATCTAGAGAAGAAACTCAAGAAAGCTTGTATTCCACTAGCCGATGAATTAAACAGCAAAGATACAATTGATCCCAATTCGAGAGAGGACGATCTCTCCCAAATCTCTAGACGCCGCTAGAGTCCCAAAGAAAACCAATCTACGAGATCTCAAATTTCAGCCAAATTCAAGATGTCAAACCCTAGGAAGTCTACTATTTAATGCCTACATTCAAAGGAATTCCCTAAACAATCCCTACAATCAAATTCCCTCCTAAACTCATTAAAAACCTTCCTATTCGGGCGTGCGGCTGAATCGGCGGCGTGCGTGCGGAAACGAGAGGCGGAGCTTCCGCCTCGTTATGGCTGGGCCGTCCTGTGCGGACCGGCTGGACCGGTCCCAGTGGACGGTCTAACAGAATGTAATCTCTCGTTCTCCGCCTAATTAAATTTTGATGTTAAGGCATTCAAATGCAAAATTGGTTCATCATTCTCTTTAGCATCATTAAAACTTGCGATATGCATGATTTCAAAAGTTTAAAGTTCTTTGACCATCAATATGATGCATCAAAGTTCTTTTATTGTATGATTGCAATTGCATGCGAAGATATTATGATTTCACTGGTTTGCTTTTTAGGACTTGGAGTTAAATACATTAGTTGTTGATTATGTACATTGTGTTTGACGGTTTTAATTGGTGAATACATGGGTAAAATTAAAACTTTTAGAGGGTGTTTGTATGTTGTCCTTGTTTTTCTCACATGCTTGATGTTAGTTAAACTATTAAAAATGATGAAACTTGATCCACAATAATTTTCTGTTGATCAAATTAAAAGTGTGATATTGAGTTTGAAAAATGCGTAAGATGTAAATATAAAAAAAAAATCAGAGAAGAATGGTCATTTTTTGAGTTGTGATATGTTGGACATGGAAATTGTTGTATATAGCCAAATTTTTAACATTTCTTTGAGCTTTTTACTCTTAATACAAAAACTTTCTGTCCAAAGGTTTTTATAGTATTTTTCGTATTTAATTGAAAGCTAGAAATGATGTTTGATTTACTGCTTAAAATTAACTGAAAAAAACATCAAATAAATTTACTTGAAAACAGTAATTACACCTAACTATAATATATTATTGGATATTTGGATGCAAACTATTGGACTGGTTTAAAGTTATCAGGACACATAAGGATTGCAAATTATCACCAATTTTGTAGACGAGTTAGCATTTATGGAGACCCTTTGATTCATTTTCTTGTATTTTCTTTTTATTGTATCGTCTTTTTTTTTTTTCATTTATTTTCTAGTTGGAGTCTATCATAGGGTTATAAACATGGAATTTATGGCGAGGAACATGTTATTTGATGATGAATGAGAATGTATTTCACCCAACAGCTAAAATCTTTGTTCATCATTGAGATATCAACTACACTTGGTAAGATGAGGGAACCTTTGGTCTAACTACGATGGGATACTAGTTTGTGTGACTAAAGAAAATTTACCCTTCTTATCATGATCTTTTTTCTCAGACTATATTTTATCAAATTTGGTATAAGAACGAGTTGTTGCTTTGGAAAAAGCCACACCTGCTTCTAGCTTTCTTTATGCGATTCTAAATATGCGTTAGGTGGAGGATTTTGTGTTAATGGTCTAATACTAGATGCCCATTGCTTCCTATTTATGCAATAGGTTTTTTTCATTTGCTTGTTTTAGGAGGGCGCCATCTTAATCTCTAGTTTTTGCTTTGTCTAGTTTGGTTTCTAGAAGTTGTAAGTCTTTTATCATTATCAATTATGCTGTTAATATATGCTCTTTCAATTGGTTATTTTTTATTGGATATTCATCAAAATTTTTTGGATATGAACCCGGGTTAATGATATGATTTCAAATAATAATGACGTAGAATGCAAATACAATCTACATGATATTTAGACGATATGCAACCTATTTATTTGAAATTGTTAATAGCAAATATCAATGAGAAATAATCAATTTTCTAATGTTATAAACATCATGTTAATTCTGTATATATTAAAAATTTACTCGGTTGAGATCATGTAGTGCCGAGTAGGGCAGTGTTTGTTGAAGTACTTAAATACCTTGTATGTAAATCATTTACCAAACAATGCTAGACTAATTTGATTGGAGATAAACTATCAGTTGTTCACGAAAAGTTATATGATTTGTCACAAATATGCAATTTATCCTAATATTAACATATATTCTACCTTATTGTAATAGAGTTGAGTGCTATAAACCGTGATTTCCTTGCAAGTAGAACATCTCTCTAATGTTGTGGAGATTGTAGAGATTGATGGTGGTGGCTGTTGATGGATTGGAGTGTCAATAATATAATCAGGGAGGATGACGAGGCGGCGCGGTATTGTTGATGGGTTGGTCCAGTATGGAAGGAGTTAGAGCTGTCAACATTTGACCCGACCCGAACCCGACCCAACCCGAACCCGAACCGGGTCGGGTTCGGGTTAGAGATTTCAACCCGTTTGTAAAACCGGGTCGGGTTTCGGGTTGACCCGGAAACCCGAAATCGACCCGGTTTGACTCGTTTTTTAATTAATTTAATAGGATTTTAAAGGATTTTATGAAAAAAATAAATGATATTTCAAAAAATTTTAAACATTGTTGCCCAAATTAAATTAATCTTGATTTATTTTAAATTAATTGAAGTAAATCTTACCTTAATTTAATTTAGATTTAATAAATGAATTAAATAAAAAAATTTAATAAAATATACCAGAAGCGGTGGGTCGGGTTGACCCGGCCCAAAGCGGAGTCGGGTTCGGGTTCGGAAAACCGACCCGTTTGCAAAAAACGGGTCGGGTTCGGGTCGGGTTGAACAGTGTCGGGTCAATTCAGGTTGGAACCGAACCCGACCGTGACCCGTTTTGACAGCTTCTAGAAGGAGTATGTTGGAGGAGGAGGTTGCGTGCAATTAAATCATGATCCACTGCCACAAAGTTAGATCACCAGTAGTTGTAGGCAAAGAGGTATAGAGGATGCTGTGATAGCAAGCGGGGGGAGATGTTTGGGTGGGCATGTTGGGGGTTTAGGGATCACACATGCAAGACACAGTCATGTGATTAGGTCTCTAGTACTTGTATGCCCCATATCAAACGGACATCTATGGCACTGGGCACAACATATAACTATAATAGGGAAATAATGCGTTTGAGGAATCGACAGGAGCGCACATGAATGTTGCAACAATTCATGCAAGGTGAGGGATTTTTTATTTGATGATCCCATATACAAAATTTAATGACAAAGAGAAGAATAGAAAACTTCACACATAATTGGAGTTATTTGCACACAATTTTAACATAGGAAGAGTTATTCTGCCATAAATAATTCTATGCATTCACTAAAAATATGTTCTCATGGAGCTCTGTTTAAGAAATAGGTTACAAGGATAAGGGCACATATTTATAATACAATCTAATCTTATCTACCCCAAGAAAATTTAAGTTAATCATTTCTATTCAAAGAAGATAGCACCTAATAAAATAATATAAATAAAATTCATCCATATACCTAAATAGGCCTAAATGCTAAAAAATTGACCCATAAGATATTTTTCTTATCTTGGCTTGACTTCTAGTAATTTTGTGACACATTTTGGCTTTTCTGAAGGTACTACATCATTTAGATAGGTAGTTCTCAGATAAACTGGCTTTGTGATATTGATGCTACTTATCTCTAGAAGAACATCTTGAGGAGAGCATATATTTCTTTTTTTATTTTTTATTTTTTAAGGAGAACATATATTTCAATCGTGTATCAGAAGTAAATTAGGTTATAGTAATAACAGCCAAAATATTTATTTTCTTACTAGCAAAAAAATTTGAATTAAATATAAGTCTTGAGATTTCTCACCTATCAGTAGATTGCCTAATTCGCTTGAGAATTCAAGAACATAAAGAAAATTAATTGAATGGTTGAGGTTCAAATTGATACAAAGCTAGAAGAATCTAAGTGCTGTTTGGTAATTCTTTTAATTGCTTTACTTTAATCTGAAATATCCCGATTGATTTGTGCGGGAATGTGCTCAATGTTATCATGCTGGCTGAACAACTTATCCTTATCTATTAGAGTTGGAGTGCTTTATCTGATGCGAAATATTAGAAATTAACAACAGCATAATATCATCAAACTGGCCGAAACTTAGTGTTGAAACTCAAACCTAGCCAACTCATGGAGGACTCTTCTAGTAAATGATTTAGCATTGACGTGGGTCCTTTATTTTTTTCTTATCACAATTTTCTTTTTTTTTTCATCTATTTATATGTTAGGTCTTTAGTAGAATACTTTCCAATGTGTTATATGAACATAGATGTTTCAGTAAAATTATTAAGTCATCTATTTGTAACTGACTATCTTATTGCTAGCTTATTATGCAAGTTAGATTTATTGATTCTTGTTTGCGTTCTACTTTATTTGAGTACTTAATTTTCCACCATTTATTGTAAAATTTTCATTCTGCAAAGCATCATTTTTCTTTTAGAATTGATTGCTGATATTAATTTTACTGGAGTTTTAAATTATTCTTGAGTTGCATTGTGCTTTATCTGGCACTTCTATCCCAGATCACCTTATTTTGATAGTTTACAGTCTGCCAAGCGTCATTTATCTTCAAAGATTGACGTAGTTGATAATGATTAGATGAGATGAAGAACTAATGCAGCCACCAAAAAGAGGTATGAGCTTCTTTTTAACCGTTTGAATGCATTATGCCCCAAACATTTCTTTAATGAATGTTTTGCTTAAATTAACTCGTGGATTGATAGGTTATGCTATTGCATGGTGACACAAGTCTAGTTCATTTAGATGTTGAATCTGTTACTCGTGCTGTCAGGAATCTGGTGACTCCATAACTTGTCTCTGAATCTAAATTTTTAAGATTCCTAATTATTGGTCTCTGATGCCACCAGGAGTCAAAGATGGTCTGATAGATGTGGCCAGGATTGTTTATTGTTCATATTCTTTATTTGTTGTTTTGTGAAGCGAATTGTACGACTCTAGTTTCAAACATTCACGACACATTGACAAACTTTTGATGTTTCCTTCCAGAATTTTGCAGGCAGGGGATTATATGCACTTTGTAGTTGGCTGAAGATGTCGCTTAAATGAATAAGAAAACTTTTCAGGTCTGAAAGTTTTAACCATTATTGATAAATGGCTCTATCGATTAGTATTTATGTGACTTAAAGTTCTGAGCTCATCATTGTTCTCTGCTTTGTTTTTGGATTTGCTTTGTCAAAATTTTTAACATCACTGGCTTAATTAATTGATGGCTTTGAGTGAAAACTCTCGCAATTCTAATGGACTCTGGTCTCTGTAGTTTTTTTGGTCTGGGATCTGTTGTAATAATTTCTTGATTAAATCGGGTCACGCAAGCCTTAAGGGACTCACTCTCACACTCTCCCTTTGTCAAGTAGAGGAGAGTGTCTGATAAATCTTTTTTAGATTTTGGTTGCTCGAGAGAATTAGAAGCTGCTTCCTTAATTTTTGCATGAGGTGATATTTATTAGAGAATTTTGAGAACATCGAGGATAACATCCTTCAATTTGGCAAGGAGGATTCTGCACTTGATCACATGAAGATCCAAGGGAAGGGACATCATGACTCGCCATGAAATGGCGGATTCTGCACAAGATGGTATAGAATGGGACCCATTTATGGTTTGTCTACTCTTGGCCTATCGGCTTAGTCTGACCCTCAATGTATATCTATAACTCTTTGATGTCACTGATATCAAGCTCCACATGTGGGTGTATTTCATGCTTATCAGGCGTTCCTTCCCATGGGTCAAGCATGAGATTGGCCATCGTTCTCATCTATGATATCGACCTTTGTGGTCAGTTCTATGACCGAGCTTGAGTCACAAACTTGATAAAAATTCAATTCTCGTTATTCATTCCTGTTTGATGCTTTTCTTGTTGGTTTCAGAGATCACCTTATCATAGTCACCATTTCCTACCTTTTCAAAAAGTTATACTTTATTTTGAAGGTAAATATGGTTGGAGAACAGAAGGTTATGCCAATTTGGGGATGACCATCAGGATTATCTTACCTGAATGGAGGAGTTTAGGATTAACTTTTTTGACAAACTAGATTCTTCTTATGGCACCATCAGTTTTCTAGAGATGTAGACAAAGGGGGAGAGGAAAATCTTGTCACCTTCCTTGGGAGGCTCTTCTCAGCCTAATGTTGCCTCTCTTCGCACCTACGTTTGTTACGAAGCAGCCTAAACCGGCCCAGGAGGGGCCAGTTCGGACTTCCAGGAGGGCGACTAGAGCCGTTCTCTTAAGCCCATTACTTAAGTGGGTGGGTCCCACCTCCTTGGGCGGCAACTAGAGAGAGAGGAGGGGGTGGTTCATGCAAGAGAGGAATTTGGAATAAAATTTATTAGGAAGCTTTGATTAGGAAGGATGTATTTAAGAGGACGAGAGGCTAGGGTTAGGGCATGCTTGTATTGTTTGTTCTTTTGGAGAGTTCCTTGGCATTTTGGGCTCTAGATCTTCAATCTAGAGATTGGGAGAGACGATCCTCCTCTCGAATTGAGGATCAATTGTATGTTGCTTGAGTTTTGTTTTGTTTTGTTTCCACTATCGCAATCTATCATTTCTAGTTTGATGTTGTCCAAGTTTCTTGTTTCTTCTCGCTGTTTGACCCAATTATTGCTAGGGTTGCTTGCGAACTCAAGTAAATCCGTGAGGATTACTTGCAAACTCAACTATTTCCTATCAAATTGCCAAGGATGTGTTTGCAGTCATGCTGCACCATTGTTCTTTTACAGGAATTTTTGTTAACAATGGGAAAATAAAAGAACACTGAGGTAGGGAGCAAATTGAAGGGCAACTAGCATTTTTTTATTTTTTTGAGAAAGAGAGAAACAAAGCATGTGCAAAACGAAAGCTGCATTTTTGCATACTTTCTCTAGCTTCTTAGGCATGCTTCATTTTTTCTGGTTAGATTTGAGTTGATGAGTAAGCCGGAGTCTCACAAGAAAATTATGGTGTTTTTTTAAGCAAAGCTGAACCTAACCCAAAAATTTATTTGGGTTGACGAGGACCAATTATTTGGGTCTAATTTGTGTTAGGTTATCTAGCTAGGTCTGAAGTTGGCACCTTTATAATTCCTTTAAAAATAACTTTAGAAAGTAACTAATGAAATATTTGGTCACCTCCAAAATGCTATTTAGCGATTGCTGAAAATATTTTTTGTTATTTTATGGAGTGATATAATGTCCTAAATGAACACCCTGCAACAAAATTCTCCAAAACAACGACAAAGTTTTGAATCAAAATAAATATATAGAATATTTGCCTCGACTAAGTAGTACATAAAACTAAGTTGTTGAAATTAATTCAAAATATGGCCTTCCAGGAGTCCGCTTCCAGTCAGGCAGGCCATCCAGCAACCACAAACTTTGGCGCCTCAAGAGTAAGCCTAGAGATTCATTTTATGTCACTTCACCATGCATACATTGGCAACACACAAATGATGAATTATTCTGTGCGGATGCCGAACACCGTCCATACCCCAATGAAAATGCGTCACGTCACCCCTATTGGTACGCGGCTCGGTACTGCCGATACTGGATGACGTAGCTACACCTGATGGCCTTTGGACGGTAAGCTGTGTTCGGTGTCGTACAGAATAAATTCTCTCTCTTCTCTCTCTCTCTCTCTCTCTCTCTCACATGTCCCCATAAATGGTCATCTTGCATAGATCTTCTCTTATGCAGGACAAGCTCCCTGCCACCTTTATCCTGGAATCACCTCACCCTCTCAACCGAGTCTCCTAAGGTTGGGATTCTGCATATGGATGAATTTCTTTTGCTGAATGGCTCTAGTTGCTGACTACAGACATCTCTAATTAGGAATTTACCTTTACTTTTTCCAGGTTCTTCGCCCATCAATAACCATATCAGCTGGGGGCCTGAAGGTTAAAGCCTTCTACCAAAAACAAATCTTCCTGATTAATTTGAAATCTATCCATGCTTTCTCTTGTTTGCGGAGTTAATTTTTTATTTGAATTTTTTTTTCTGCGTGTTTCAGGAGCTACAGGAAGTGTCTAATCCTATACGGTTAGGGAACCCAAGAACAGTCCAAGAATTCCTTCAAAGGCAGCAAACTCTCCTTCTGAACCAAACAGTGGAGCTTCTCTAAGGCCGTTCTGTTGGAAGCTACCTGTATTACTGCTCTAACTAGAAGCTGGAGTAATGCAGGCTGATGCAGCTTCTAGCTTTATAAGAATGATAACTCTTCTTTTCTTTATTTACTAAACCATTTTATCCGTCCTCAAGGAAAGTTGCTCAAATTTGTTATATACATCTGAGCACAGTTTTTGTAGTTGCAACCATTTCTATTCATGTATAGGGTATTAATGTTTGTTCGGTCGAGGTGTTCACAAGCCAAGTTTGACTGAGCCAAAAATTTTTATTTACGTTTCAGTTCCTTAAAAACATGAATGTGCTCACAGCGACCTATACTTTTCTTTCTTTTTAATGAAAACGGTGTTTAGATTGGCTGTTGTGATGCTGTAATATGCTACAATGTAAGCCCGAAATAATTTCAAATCTTTTTAGGTGATGGCCTGTGTGTGGAGGCTGCTTGGGAGCCGGTGGCTTGGGGGAGCAATGGGCGGCGGCAAGGAGCAAGGGGGAGGAAGAAGGGAAAATTTCTAGGGATTTGAGTGGCCACGAAATCACTCACCTCAATTATCCTCAATCCGAATTTCCACAAAGATAGCTTGGATGAAAAATCTAGAACTCACAAAGAGATCTATCTTCTCTGAGGAACTCACTAAGAGATCTAGGAGGAATGAACTCACTAAGAGAACATATGAGCAAATTTTCATTCATCAAAAACTAAACTCCAAATACAATGACTAAGCCTATATATAGGCATTCCGAAAAATAAAAACCATAATGACGAACTTTCCCTTGGGCTACAACATGCAATATCTTCCACATAGGGGTACAAATGGAAAACATAAAATATAAATGACATGAATAAAGTAAAACATCAGAAATAAAGACTATGAATCGTGGCCGTCGCTCGACGACCCCTCCGATGGTAAGTGTGTCGAAATCTCCTATGGATGTCCTCATCACATTACCTTGAAGAGTCTCATTAGGAAATATACACAATTTATACTCATCAATTCAAACCATTTTAATTAAATATTGTATCAAATATTTTACTATTTATTCAGTGATAGAATCTCCAAAAATATATTTTTTTAAAGTAGGATAACTATTGCAACTAGAGTAAACGATAGTAATTTGTTGCACGTATGCATAATTCCTCGTAGATTTGACATTCTACTCTATCACTTTATTACTTGATTCGGCTCGTATACTTGCGTATATTAAGTGAGGTTTATTATTATTTATATCAAAGAGAAATTAAGCATTGTTTAGGTGTAATAGAGTCCTATATTTTTATACAATTCAAAGGTTCACTCCACATCCCCCATCACAATATTTACGTCATCAACGGTCTTTTTTCGAGTAATAAAATGCATCATTTTTGAGAAACGATCAACAACAACAAATATTGAGTCTTTTTTTGGTTGGTCATGTCATGGGTAACCCCTAGGATGAAATTTTATGCTTATATCTTCCTAAATGTTATTCGACATAAGAAAAGTCTCTATGTGGCCCCCCTTTCTCTGTCCTCTTTTTGAAGCTAGACAAATACTGTACCTTTATATGAATTTGGTGGCATCTTGTACGAGCCTAGGTCAACAAAATCTCTCAATATCTATGGTCGTTGTTGTCATGACCATGAATTACGCAAAGAGGTTTTTGGAGTTTAGAGTCGGTTACCCTTGAACAAAAATACCTGTTGAATGTGAAAGTCACCAACGTTCCTATGCTTTTTGCAAGCTTCCCACGCAGTGGCGAAGCTCCATCCAACAACAACAATAACAACAACAACAAAATCAAGCCTTTGTCCCACCATGCAGTGGCGAAGCCTCCATCCAAGGCATATAAATGCTTGACATGCTTTGAACTCAACCAGCTCAATTTTTAGCGTGATAAGAAGTGTGGCCTTATGGTTTAATGCATCAGCTTCTCCATTAAAGTGTTCAGATCTATGCTTAAATGGAATGTAAATATCTGGGCAAAGAGTGCTGTCCAGCATGCATTCAAGACAGGTTTTTTGGGAATTGATGTAGTAAAGAGCTTGGTGGTTGCTATGCAAAATAAATTATTGATATGTTTGGTAGGTTTTTCAATGTTGCAAAACTCTGTTGGTCATTCACTTTTGTTGGCATCGCTACGTTTTCTCTATGGTACTTTATCGGCCATCCTTTTTGGCTTAGGATAGCTCCAATCCGTATCATGCACACATTTATTTCATTTTAGAAAACACATTCGACAGAGTTTTGCTAAGTTAGGATGGGAGCAATGCTGAGCTTGTATTTCAAGAGCCTGAAATTGGCTTTCTTATTCATCATCCCCAGCGAACTTCCCTTTTTTAAGCAATTAGTAATTGGCATTGCAATGGTGCTGAACTTGCGAATGAATGCTGGTAGAAGGTTGCCAATCCGTGAAAGCTACGCACCTCAAGGATGTTCGATGTAGTTGGCCAATCTTGCATGCAACGAACCTTTTTATTGTTTACTTTAAACTCCGCCACTACTAATAATAAAGCCCAAAAGCTGAACTTGAGTTATCAAATAGGAGCATTTCTTAAAGTTGACCACCAATTTATTATCTGCTAAACTTCCAAGATCTACTGCAGGCATCCTTGTATTTGCTATAGACCAAAATGTCGTCAAAATACATAACAACATACCTTCAAATAAATAGATTTAATAGTTATGACATAAGCCGCATGAAAGTTCTTAGGGCATTATGAAGTTTGAAAGGCAATCTTTTGCTCATCTCATAGGTGGATACAAACTTGGTGGTAACCACTCTTCAAATCAAGATTTGAGAGAGTAGTTGGACTTTCCAATTTATCAACTAGTTATTCTAAGCAAGGAATGGGAAAACAGTATTTAACCGTAATCTTGTTGATATCCCAATTATCGACACACATACACCAACTTTTTTTTTTTTTTTTTTTGAGAGTAATAGTGTAGGCATTATACACGGGCTGCGACTAGGTTAAATGAGTTGTTTAGCTAGCATTTCATCAACCATACTCGACAATGCTTCATCTGCTTTAGGGCTTATATGATATTGAGGGAGGTTAGGGAGACTTGAACTTGGAATGAAGATTTAGTGTTGCACACTTCAGAAATGTGGGAGTTCAGCGGGCAAACTTGTATTGCCATGATGGAAACTGCTTAAAAAGCTCAGACACTTTGGATGGGAAGACATTGCTTTCATTGTGCAATGCATTAACTATTTACAGCAACACCAATTGTATTTTCCTTAATTCTGCACAAAATTTAGTTATTGGAACCATGAACATGGCAGCGGGAGCGACATCCATCTTGGTGTTGATGGGTAATAACACATCTTTTTATCCTTCGACCTGAAGGAATAGTTATTTTCTTTGCCTCGGTTTCATGCATCCACATCATATTGCCGTGTTTGACCAAAGAGGAGATGGCACACATGCATATCTTTGACATCGCAGAGAATTCATCTTAATAAAATTTGCCATTGGAAAAGGGCAAATGGCAGCCTTGTCACTTTTGCTTGCCTTGCTTAATCTAGCAGATTTGTAAGGATGAGAATGAGCCTCAATAGAAGATGTAATCCACCTACAAGAACTTTCAACATCAAGTTCTCACACTTTTCGCTGTTAATTATCATGGTACATACCTTCTTGTTGATTGTGCATCAAGTTTGGTTTGTGTATCTTTAGGGATTTCCACATACTCAAAGAAGGAATTGAGTATGCTATGTCTATTGACATATGGCATATCTTAAGTTTGTAATATGGAGGATCTTGAGTATGTGCATCTATAAGATATTGTACGTCTGTTTGTGGTTTGCTCAGGATTCCACTTTCTCATTCATATTAACTTATGAGTCACTCATCATCGAAATCGCCTAGTGGATGAATTGGAATCAGAAGTGAAGGCGTTTTTGAATCGGCCTTCTTGGCGAGCTCTCATTTGGGTCAAACGTTTTTGCAGAGGCGGAGGGCGAGTGTCATGGTTTGGAGGTCCTGGATGCTTAGGAGCAGTTTAATTTCAATACTATTGGGTTGCGAAATTTCCTCCATTCTAGATTGTTAAGATCTTCTGGACGTTCATAGTGAGTCGGTCAACTCGCTGCTCTGATGAATTCATAGTTACCCTGAAGGTGCAGGATCTTTATCTCCGTTATGTTTCAGTTTCCTCTCTAGCCATTACCCATGTATGCTAAGCTCTGATATCATATAATGTAAAGAATACAAATAAAGAAATGAAGCGGGTTGAAGAAGGGTTCTTCTTCAATGAGACTTCTTAGGACCTTCAATTCATAAAATGCAGAAAGAAAAATAGTCTAATACATTTCCCTTCCATACCCCACAACAAATATTTCCCAGCATAACCACCTCTCGCACAAGGACAAGTTGCTAATTAAAAAAGGAATAAAAAGATTATAGGGAAAAAAGGGGCATAACAACCCAACCACTATGATGCCTTGACACGAGTTAGTCTGCAAGGGCTATTGCATCTTATGAATATTATGTCTATACACATACATGATTGTATGTATGTTATTGTTACATAGTATAATTTTATAAATAAATAAATATATATAAATATAAACATAAAAAACTTGATGAGCAAATGAAAAATATTGATAACATTAATATACTTGAATCCAATCAACTCTAAAGTTGACTCAAATTGCCACTTATGCTAGCTCGCTTGAACTTAGTTTGATATCACCCCCACTTTTAATGCAAACTTCATTTTAAAATTCATAAAATTAAAAATAGTTGTTTTTTGTATAGTGGATGCTCTCCCCTATAGAAAATGCTTATGTTATCCCTTTTCAGTTCTATGGCATCTTTGTGATACTTGATTTTAAATTTTTGATATTCCAATTTCTCATTTCTTCTATTTTAAACATTTATCACCATAGGATATTCATTCTTATTTTTTAATAATACATAATAAAAAGATAGTGGCTACATTGGTCGCATCGTTCAAGTAAAGGCCAACTATATACTTTCTTTGAGCTTATTAGGCATTATAGAATTCAATGAGCCAATCTCAAAAGCTTCATCAGTGTCACCACCCTTTTCTCTCTAAGGTGCACACACATGCATCAAGAAGGGTTAGGTGGCCCAGCATTGCCCTTCATGCCTCAAATTCTTTCTTGTAACATTTGATCTCCACTGGAGAAATGAGAATATGGTAGTTTGTGGTGTTAGAAGATGCGTTATCGATCAAACTCTCAATGTGGCCAATAATGCTAGAATCTCGGGAGTTGAATAAGGAAGGGGATGATAAATATTTGGAGTTAAACATAATTTCCGAAATGTTCAATTGAATTGTAGGATTAGATAGGCTTAAATAGTTCGCTTGAATAAGGCCTAATTAATTTTTATTAATCCTATATCTAGTTCATTATTAATTAGGGGTTGGGTGAGCCCAACCATGGTAATATTTGGTTTATTTGGACACACTATATTAGGGCATGTTAGCCTAATTGCTACCCCTACCTTGTGTACAGATTATTGATTTATATAAAACCATGCATATATTGATTTTCTCTTATTGGTGTTTGATCTCTTTATGATTGCT
>CM039722.1:50184723-50271441 GCA_022539455.1 Dendrobium nobile | reverse complement strand
TTTTACTGTTGTAGAGTTAGCTTTTGATTGTGGGTCCCATTTTGTCCTCATTCTTTTTGTTCCATTCTTTGATCAACTCGAGCCACCTCCTCTGTCTCAGATTCAGATCTTTCTGAGTAAAAATGTACTTCAGGCTCTTATGATCAGTAAAGATCTCACATCTGACGCCATACAGGTAATGACGCCAAATCTTCCAAGCAAAAACTACTGCAGCTAACTCCAGATCATGCGTCGGGTAATTCTTCTCATGTGGTTTTAAACTGTCTCGAAGCATAAGCAATTACCTGACCATGCTGCATCAGAACACAACCCAGTCCTTTCAGTGAAGCATCACTGAACACCTGGAAACCCTCCGTACCTGACGAAGTGCCAACACTGGAGCTGAAGTCAAACACTCCTTCAATCTCTGAAAACTAGCTTCACACCTCCGGTGTCCAAACAAAAGGTACTGACTTCTGAGTCAGTCTCGTCAGAGGAGTCGAAATCTGTGAAAATCCTTTCACAAACTTCCTATAATACCCGGCCATGCCCAAGAAACTACGTACCTCAAATACCGTAGTCGGCCTTGGCCAATCAGCAACAGCCTGAATCTTCTGGGATCTACAGAAATGCCTTCTCCGCTAATCACATGCCCCAGAAATGAAATGCTCTTCAGCCAGAATTCACACTTGGAGAACTTGGCATACAGCTGATGCCTCCTCAAAGTCTCCAACACAATCCTCAAATGTCTGGCATGCTCATCCTCAGATGCAGAATATACCAGAATATCGTCAATGAAGACGATCACAAACTGATCCAAATACTCCCTGAATACTCGGTTCATCAGATCCATAAAAATCGCAGGCGCATTGGTTACCCCAAAAGGCATAACCAAAAACTCGTAGTGCCCGTACCGAGTACTAAAAGCAGTCTTCACCACATCAGTTCCTTCACCTTCACCTGATAATATCCGGATCTCAATCAATCTTCGAAAATACCGAAGATCCGAAAGCTGATCAAACAAGTCGTCAATCCGAGGCAAAGGATACTTGTTCTTGATCGTGACCTTGTTCAAATCTCTGTAATCAATACACATACGGAGTGTACCGTCCTTCTTCTTCACAAATAAAACAGGTGCTCCCCAGGGCGAAACACTAGGACGTACAAACCCTCTGTCAACCAACTCCTGAAGCTGAACTTTCAACTCAGAAAGTTCTTTCGGTGCCATCCTGTACGGAGCTTTCGATATCGGAGCGGTACCCGGAAAAACATCGATAGAGAACTCCACATCTCTATCCGGAGGTAAACCAACCAACTCCTCAGGAAAAACATCAGCAAACTCCCCCGTACCACAGGGATCTCAGAAACAGAACCAACTTCTAGGTTCAGATCCCGCACCGAAGCCAAAAATACTGGGCATCCTTTCTTCCACATCCTCCTGCTTACCTCCAATGCAGAAACCAGACTGGAGAGAACACCTCGTAATCCTTGAAATACAACTCTCTCTCCAGCCACAAGCAAACTCACTTGCTTCTTCAGACAGTCAATCTGGGCCTCATACTGACTCAGCCAATCCATGCCCAGAATCACATCATACGAAGAAATCGGCAATCGAATCAAACTCGATTTCCACTTCTTGCCAGAAATCTCGATCTCACACAAACAAAACTGTCGAGCAATCATGGATTCCCAGCCGGTAAAATCACAGACAAAGAAACCGTAAAACCATCGAATCCAAATGTAAAATCTCAAAACAATGCTCGGACAGAAAAGAATGACTCGCTCCAGAGTCAAACAAAACACGACAGGGCTGATCAGAAATGTAAATCGTACCTGTCACAACATCCGGAGCATCACGAGCCTCCTGCTGACTCAAACTGTAAACTCGTGGCTGAACTGAGCAGGAGCTGAAGCGACAGAACTACTCTGCTCCCTCTGAATCGTAGGTGGTCTCCGTGGTGCAGAACTAGAACCACTACCTCTACCAGCAAATCCCTCAGGGCGTGGAGGAACAGTCCTCGGTCTTCCTGCTGCTGAACCAACAGGTCTGACAAAGCTCTCAGATCGCTGCTCATATCCCATCTGTGGACATTCTGCAATCCTATGTCCTGACTGACCACATCTGAAACAAAGACCAGCTATCCTGTAGCACTGGCCATGGTCGTCGTCCACAACTCTGGCACACAGGTGCCGAACTGACAGATCCAGAACCAGTCGTACTGGTAGCAGTACCAGACGATCCTCCGCTCTTCCTGGAATCTCCAGATCCAGATCCAGGAACAAATCTCCTCTTCCCAGAGGAACCACTGCCAGATGTCTCTCCTCCAAACCTCTTCCTACTCGCAGTCCACCGCTGCTGAGTAGCCGTCATATCATTCTCAATCAGACGAGCTCGCTCCACAAGCTCAGAGAAATCAGTAATCCGGAACGGTATCAGAGGCTGCCTCAAAGTGTCTCGTAAGCCTCTCAGAAATCTGTAGCACCTCTCAGCAGACGTGCTAACCAACTGCGGAGCGTACCTGGCTAATGCAGTAAACTCAGCCTCGTACTGCATCACACGTCTTGCTCCCCTGAACAAGTCTCAGAAAACTCTCCTGCATCTGCTGTCGTGCAGAAGGGGGAACAAACCAGTCTCGAAATACTTCAGTGAACTCCTCCCAAGTGATCAAAGAGTTCAATCTGCCCTGAAATCTGGCTGCTTGCTGGCCATCCCACCAGTGCTCAGCCTCTCCGTCCAACAGAAAAAACAGCTAACGGAACTTTCCTGTCTGCAGGACACTGCATCCCGTCAAAAGTCTTCTCCAATCTCCTCAGCCACTCCTCGCGGCTGCTCTGGGCTCAACAGCGCCCTCAAACCTCGGAGGTTTTCAACCTCAGAAATAACTGCAGGTGTCGATCAATGTCCTCAGATCTAACAGTCGAAGCTCTGCTCTGAGTCTCGCTCATCATCTGAGCAACAAGTGAAGCAAACTGTGAAAGCGTATCAGCACCGACCACTGGGCTGTACTCCCCACTGGTGCTGCCTGATCGTCACTCTGACCGTCTGTCATATCTGGGTCTGGCTGATCCATACAGAAAAATCCAGAAAATCCGGAAAACTATCACAAAACAACACAAAATAACACAATAAAAAGCCAAACGACCCAAAACTACCTCCCAGACAGACGCACTGATCACTTCCTAGAGCTCTGTTTTACAATCCAACCTGTTTCCAAAACCAGTGCTCTGATACCACAAAAGCTTGTCACGACCCGACCCGAGACGAGACGGATCCCGCCCGCGCCGCGCGATCGCGACGGAGAAAATAGCTAACCAGGATCTGGCTTTGGATTAGGTTACTGAACTGATCTTCCAAATTCTTAACTCAACAGAAGCGCACAGAACAACAGAGCTACTAAAAACATCAAATGCAGCGGAACAAAACATCTATCTTTTCATTTCCTCAAAATAATCATCTACAGAACAGTACAAGGCTTTCAACAGAAAGAAAGACAGAACAGGAAAGCCATGACTGAACAAAAATCAAAAGTACAAAAGTACCTAATCTGATCAGACTCTGAAATCTAATCCTGGACCTCCTTGCCCTTCCCAGAACCTGAAAACCACCAGAAAGCAAGGGTGAGCTCAACAGCTCAGCAAAGCAACAAACCACCAATCTAAATTCTCAGAAAACAAAACCAAACTTATCGGACAGAAATCAGATCAGAAGTCGGAACAGAATCGGAAATCAAAACTTATACGGACAGATATCAAAGCAGAAATAGAATCGTACAGATCAGATCACAGAACAGAATAAACTCAGCAGAGTCGGAAACAGAAATCAGAATCGTACGGATCATATCATATCATAATCACAATTTCGTACAGAACAGAACAGATACAGAAAATAGTACAGATACATATAGCTAAATGCCCTGACACTGACGGAATCTCTACGGATTCCGGCCCCTTATGCCTCCCTTCCCAGACACTGACTGAATCTCATAGGATCCAGGCCCCTTATGTCTCCCTTTGTGCTCACAGCACCAAAACAGATGTGCTTATAGCACCAAAACAGAATTCATCGGATCCGGAACAAAACAGATATCAGATTTCAGATTGAGCTCATTTCAGATTTCCCGTTTCACTAACTGAATCTCATAGGATTCAGGCCCCTTATAACTCCCTTTTTATAGCTTATACACATAGCATTTCAATTCAGAAGAAATACGGACAATTCAGAAATTACCCAAAAATCGGGCAGCACAACGGCAGTATACGGAATTTACACAAAAATTCCTGCAAAGAAAATTTACCGAATTCGCACAGACTACAGATATCAACATTTCAGAACTTTATTCTACTGCAAAGATACATTCCAATTTCACAGAAAAAATCCGGTCGACTAAAAACACAGTCGAAACAAAAATACCCGACGAAAATCTTCAGAAAATAACCAAAATGTGCACACTCGGCACGTCAACAATATACAGAAAGTTACGCGTAAAAACTGAACCGATCAAAAGATACGGACGAAAATCGCTAACGGAAACAAAATCCGGACAGAATATACCGCCAAACACGACGGAACTGAAAATTGAGAAAGGTAGATGTGCCTTACCTCGAGTACAGCAAATTCCTCAACAGTCACTTCGATCGAAAACGGCTCCGCGTCGTCCGAAAATCCACTTTTCCTCCAAAATTCCACGACTTTCTCTCTCCTCAGATATTTAATTTTTATTTTCTGATTTTTCTCTCTCTTCAAAACGACTGAAATCAGCCTTATACTACACAGATCGGCCCGGCCGATCGCAGCAGCATCCCCCGGGACGATCTGACCAAAAAGATCGGCCTGGTCTCCCTTCAGGGCTATTGCAGGGACGATATTTTCTACAGTGCCGATCGGCCTGGCCGATGTCTCCAATCGGCCTGGCCGATGCATGCAGAAAATCACCTGGAGCAAAACTGGGCAAAATCTGGAGCTGAATTTTCACTGATCGTCCCAGGACGATCCCAGATCGTCCTGGACGATACTGGAGCAGATTTTGATATTACAGTGACAAGGGGGAAGAGAATCCTCTCTACGTAGTCTTCAACGGTTTGATCGTCGGCAAAGTCGTTGTCGAAGAACGGTGATTGGAGGACGTTGATGGACCCTTGGTCGTTGAATACGAAGTCGTGGTCTTATTCAGGATCCGCCATACATGAGTGGACAGCATATTAGGAGTTGGGTAATTTTTGGACGACAAATGGAGTCCTTCCGGACAGCAAGGCAGCAAAGGAACTTTGCTGAAATTTTTGGACAGTAGTGGGAGACCTTGGAGAGATGGCAATAGCAGAAAATAGGAGGAGATTAGGAGTAATTGAGGTGGAGAGAGGAGGGGAAGGGGCCGGCCATATGGAAGAGGGAAAGGGATTCTATTTCCATATTTGGGATATTATTTAAAGAAGGGAAGTGGTCTCAAAATCTGAATTTTAATTTCAAATTTAATGGGAGAGGTGATTGGGGAAGATTTGAAATTCAAATTCTCAAACAAAGGGGAGAAGGAGGGAGGGGCCGGCGGCTATGAGAGGAGGGGATGATTAGGGAGCTTTAATTGCTTGCCAATTCAAGTAACTTAAGTTAGGAAAGATGATTTAAATCAAATCCCCTTTTAAATTCAGAATTAATAATTGGAAATCTAAATTAAAACATTCCTAATATGTGGTGTCTTATTTTAGGAAAGCAATTCCAAATCATATTGAATTAAAATTTGAATTTTGAAAGCTTTCCTAATTTAAGATGATTTCAACAAGTAAAGTCATAATTGTTTAGTTTGAAAATTGGAGGATTAGGGTTGTGACCGGCGGCTAGGGTTGGGGTTGGAGTTTTATATTTGGACCGGAAGCTATGGGGGAGGGGAAAGGTCTTTGTGGCCGATGGCTAGGAGGGAGAGTGTGAGATCTCGTTCCCTTACTGTTCCTCTCTGAATTGGATTTTCCTCCCAGGATCGGCCAGGACGATATTGAGATCGTCCAGGCCGATCAGTGCATTGAAAACGGCTGATTTCTGGAGTGTTCTCTGGAATGATTTCTGGACTGGATCGTCCAGGCCGATTTTGGATCGGCCGGGGACGATCAGATAAGACAAAAATCCCGAGAGCATCGGCCTGAGAAATCGTCCGGGCCGATTGGATTTTGTTCACATCGGCCAGGACGATATGGCGATCGGCCGGGCCGATCAGACTAATGTTATAAGGAAATCAGCTCGTTTTGAGGAGAGAAAATATATTTTTAAAAATAAAAATATCTGAAGAGAGAGAAAGAGAAAGGAAAAGAGAAGAAATCTTGGATTTCGGAGGCCGCGGAGCGCTTTTCGTCCGTCGCCACTGTTGAAAGAATTGAAGATCTCGTGGTAAGGACTCCGAATCCTATTTCTGTTTTTAGATATATTGATTTTTGATCGAGTTGTGCACTGTTTTGTGTTTTCATAGTCGAATTTTGGACCCGGTTTTATATTGACACAACTTTCACCGCACAACTTTTAGAATGTTATAGATATGAATATTATACACGATTTGAGTATTTTCTACGATGATTTTACCGGTCGGAATTGGTTCTACTCGATTTTAATTGAATAGAAAAATATCAGGATGTTATTTGATATGGATTCAGTAGAACAATAGCCTTATATTGATGTTGTGAACGTTCTGTGTGAATTTGGAAATTAGTGCTTTTTGCAGGTTTTTTTCGTGTAAATCGGTAGACTGCCGTTACTCTGCCGAATTTTTCGTAGGATTTCTGATTTTTCTGAGATTGATAGATTGAATAGATATGCATATAAATGTTGATATGATTGCTCTACATTGTTCTTATATTGACTATATTGATTATTGATTGATTATTGATACTGGAACACAAGTGGAACCTGGTTGAACGTTGGTTGGAGATTGAATTGACCTGTACAGGATGGTGGGCTGACGGGCTTTCCTTTAAACATTGATTATGGATATATGGATGGGAGTCATAAGGAGTTCTTATAAATATGCCGACGGACGGCCGACGGTCAATAGAGTGACGACTCTTTTTATTAAAACCAACGTATGGATATCTACAACAGCAATATGGATTCTACAACAGCAACATAGCCAGTTGATTGTACTTATTCAGTATTATTGTATTGAATGCATGCTTACTGTATTGACATACGGATTTACTGCTTTATCGATTTCTGTTTTATTGATTTGATTGGATTGACGGATTTTCTTTTACTGTACGGTTTCATTGATTGATATTGAGCATGGAAACTATTGAGCATTGATATGGACATGGATGGATATAGATATTGCATAGATGCATTGCTATGGACATGGATATTATAGATTTATTGATAGTATTGCATAGACTCATTGATACTATTGTTTCTGCACTATTTTGACTTACTGCATTGACTCATTGCTAGGATAGATTGATCGTTATGGTATCATTTTTTTTTTTGATTGATTTCATCGAATAGACAGCATTGATTTGAGACGATTGATTTGACGGATTGATTGATTTTCTTCTGTGTACGGATTTCTTCGAGATTGACGTGTATTGATTGAGTTTGGTTTATCGATTTGCCCGCTGCTGCATTGATAGACTTGATTTCATTGACTATGGATTTCCGTATTGCATAGACTCATTGACCATTGATTGTATGGATTTGATTGACTGACATGCATATTGTTTCCAGTACCGTGCTTTGATTTCAGTTATAGGTATTAGGTGACATGCTGGGCTTTGTAAAGCTCATTATATGTGGTTGACATTTTCAGGTCAGGGCAAGGGAGCAAGAGATAGAGATTGATCCGGATCTACAGGTTTTAGTTCTTTTGATGATTTTGATTCTTTTGTACTCAGGACATGATAGATTTCAGTACTTGTGGGTATAGTGTAGTTCCTGAGTATTGTATATGATATTTTGAGATATGGATCGACTTGTATATGGATGTTTTAAATTATAGACTTTTTATTAGATTGTGATTGATTGGGATTTTTTTTTTAGATGACTCTGGTAAATGGTCGGATGTATCGAAATTCTTTCCAAGTTGGATCTCGGGGCATCACAGAGAGGGTGATCTAGGGGCCGATGGCTAGGAGGAGGAGGGAAGGGGTTTTCTTGGGCCAGCGGCTAGGAGGGGTAGAAAGTGGAGGCCGGCGGTTGGGAAGAAACGAGAGGGAGGTTGGCGGCTTATGGAGAAGAAAGGAGAGGAACTTGGTGGAATAAGTGGACCACGAACCCAAACGTTTCCTGCGGTTGGTGAGTAGTGCGTCACCCCTCACCTAGGGATTTAAACTTTCACATAAGCTCATAAGCTCTCCAAAAATACAAGTGGAAAAAGAAATCTTATAATAATCATCATCCCCTCAAAAGATGAGGAGTTTTTTAAATAACCAACATACAATGAAGGAAAACAAAAGACAAACATAACCCTAGGGTTTACATAGGACTACTCCCTCAAGTGAGGGTACAAATGAAAAATATGCAATAATAAACTCAATACAAACATAATAATAAATCTAATATAACTGATGACTCAAAAGTAAAGCGATGCAATCGTGGCCGTAGATCATCGGCCCTGTCTCTAGTAAACTCTCCGTAGTCGGATGTCCTCATCAAATAATGCTTGATTCTATAATTTTTTTTTTTTTTTGATATCATGTATAGATCTATAAATAGGGATAGATTTGTGCAATAAAGATATAGTTTTTCCCTCTCAAATATCTGAATTCGACAAGGTATCAGAGCCACGATCGGCCTTCATTACCGTTACCGTTGCCAAAATTTCATAAGGGGAGATACGAAGGAAGCAAAAAGGAAGGCCTTCATTGTCAAAAAGAAGGGAACATTGAACAGTCGGCTTCATTCCTCGAGTCCTCCCTGCATGCCCAAGCAAAACTGGCATCAAAGTAGTCTTAATTAGTGAAGACCTACTTGAAAGTAAGCAACCTTCCTATCGCCTGAATGGAAAGGATTATTTGAGGTTGTCTCAATTTGTGAAGACCTACTTGAAAGAAAAAAGAAAGATGAATCACCTTCTTAGTGTAGGACCAAAAGAAGCAGATCCTAATTTTTTGGCATGGGATAAAGCAAACTCCATGATTATGTCATGGTTGTGGAATTCCATGACTCTAGAAATTAGTAATACATTTATGTTCATATCCACTGCAAAGAACATATGAGATACCGCCAGACATACCTTCTCAAAAGCTCGAGATGTTGCCCAAATCTTCGAAATTAAGGTCAAGGTGGGAAACACAAAATAAGGAAATAAGACTGTGACGAAATATGTCACTCTCCTTCAAAACATGTGGCAAGAAGTTGATCACTACAGATGCATAGGGACCAAATATTCAAAAGATACTGCTATCCTAAAAAACTTTATTGAGAAAGATAGAGTATATGATTTTCTTGCAGGACTAAATGCAAAATTTGATTAGGTGAGAGTCCAGATCCTTGGCAAAAAGAAGACACCTTCATTAAATGAAACTATTTCTGTCATTCGTGCTGAAGAAAGCTGACGAGGAGTAATGTTTGAGCCAAAGGTTGTATGTTTAACAATAGTGACAACCAGAGAAGCACCATGAAAGGAAAAATGTAAGAACTCCTCAAAATTTAAAGACAAAGAGTTCCTTTGGTGCAGTTATGACAAGAAATCAAAACATATAAAAAAGAAAAGATGGAAGATGCACGAAAATCCCCCCAATAAAGAATGGAACCAAAGAAGAGGACAAAAGACCACATCACAAGCTAACACTACAACAAGTCAACACACCTTAGAAGCGCAATCGATCTTCGGAGAGCTCAATAAAGAAGATACTGATAAGCTAAAACAATTCTTGG
Organism: Dendrobium nobile; assembly: GCA_022539455.1. NCBI lineage: Eukaryota > Viridiplantae > Streptophyta > Magnoliopsida > Asparagales > Orchidaceae > Dendrobium > Dendrobium nobile. The sequence goes on along the minus strand of CM039722.1, from coordinate 50,261,618 downwards.
TATCCCTTAAAAAACCACCTGCATCATTTTCTTTTGCACTTTCAGGTAAATTCCTATATCCATTTGATTAAGTACCTCTAAAAATCATTTGAAAGGTTTATGGATCACTGACTTGGGAACCACCAATCATATGACACACTCCACTATCCACTTTATCAATTATACTCCTTGCTTAAGTGATAAGAAAATTATCACTGCTAATGGTTCTCTTACTACAGTAGTAGGCCAAAGAGACATAATCTTATCTCCCTCCCTCACTCTCAAAAATGTGTTCCACGTATCTCGATTATCCACAAACCTAATCTCCATACAAAAACTTACCAATGACCATAATTGACAAGTATTATTTAACCATACTTGTTGCTTATTTTAGGACCAAGGATCGGGGAAGAAGATAAAAATAAATAACTAAATAAACATAAACATATTAAAAAAAGGATCGGGGAAGAAGATTGGAATTGCTAAGGAGAGAAATAGCCTGCACAAACAAAATCTTAAGATCTCAAATTTTACTCTCAAAAATATTTTTGTTAGTGTTCTTTAAATGCCTCCATCTAATATTAGAACAATATTTTACTATAGTTTTCATATATTGCCCCTTCAACTTAAAGTCCAAAAATAATAAGCAATATCGGGTGCATAAACTTTCACTCATAATAATGAGGACATCAGCAGGAGATTCCGGCACGTCTATCATCGGAGGAATCGTAGATCGACGGCTACGATTAGGAATGTTTATTTATGATGCATTTTATGTATTATTTTATTTATGTTTGAGTCTTTACCATTGTACCCTTGTGATGGATTAGTTTGTGTTATAGCCTTGAGGGCATTTGAGTCCTTGCATTTTTCTTTTTGCTTTGAGACCTATATGAGGGCCCTCACTATTGTATGAGGATGATGATTGATGAATGAAAAAAAAAATTATTCTTTCTTGTTCTCTTGAGTGTTGAGAGCTCTAGTGAGAAGTAAAGTCCCTAGGTGAGGGCAAAGCAACTCCTGCCAGCCGCAGGACGAGTTCGGGCTCTCGATTTTTCCTCCCCTACCTTTCCTATCACTTTTCTTATTCCCTAGCCACCAGCCTCCTCCCCACCTTCCTCCAAAACAGATGGCCTCCCTCCTCAAACCGCCGGCCTCCTTCCCCTCTCCACCTCAAGCCACTGGCCCCCTTCCCACACCATCATCCCAACCCCCACCGAAACCCAAGATCCAGCCCCTCCCCTTGCCACCAGCCTACCTAGCTCACACTCTAGCCGCCTCCCCACCCTAGCCCAATTAGAGGATATTCAAATTTTGAATTATTCCTTCCTTCCCTCCTTAAAATCTAAAATTAAATTTCAGATTTTTAAATTGTTTTCCTTCCACCAACACAAACTTAAAATCTAAAATTAAAGTGGCCCCTCCCCTAGCCTTGGCCGACCACCCAAACCTCTCCCTCCTCTCCAACTCTTCTCCCTTGCTTCATACAACATCCAAAGAAGAAGATACACAACACCGACCTCCTTCCCCATGAATGGCCAATCCTGAACAATATCGTGGTTTGTATATGATTATCAAGGACAAGTAGATGTGTTGAGATCACCCTTCTTCGACATCAACTTGGAGATCGACCACACTATCGACGACTACGTTGATCGGATCCTCTTCACTTTGACGACCGTCATCAACGAGCATCAAACCTCCGAACAGTGGCAATTTCTCAAACATCCACCGACTTCTTCCCCTTCGGCTAAGTTTTCGTTGGGCAATACTACATATGTCTTCTATCTTTGGGTGGCGTCATTAAGTTTGTTGAAATTATTCTTCCGCTAAAACAGCCCTCAAGAGCGAGAGTGAGGGAAACTCAAGGTGAATTTTCTAATTGTTAACCAGTGGATTTTTGTTACTTGCGCATCTAGCTTTATTATAATTTTTATTGTTATTTTAAATTGTCATTCTAATGTAGTTTGTAACCGCATGCCAAAGCAAATCAACAACTAAGAAATCCTAAAATTTAATATTGTGGAACATTAATTTTAAAATTGGCAAGCTTAACAAATTTTATTAAATTCATGCAATTCCTATTATATTCCACATCACAGAATAATTTTACAATCTTTGTAATCTAAACTATCTATTTTTCTGATAAGAAAATAATAAATCTAAGTTTTATTATATCCATTGTTCTAAGTGATGAGATGCTCGTCTCTTTTTTTAAATAAAGTATTAGCAATTATAAAATCATAAGCTAAAGCAAAATCTAATATAGTCTTACCACCATCATTCGTCGCTCCAAACTCATAGCCACCATGAATATTTTTAAAATCATCTACCTCTCAACCAACATGTTCATTTAAATCTCCTCTAATAAAAACTTTTTCTTTATGATGTATCTTTTGAACTAATTCTTCTAAATCATTTCAAAATTTTAATTTTAAATACATATATAAACTTACTTAAGAAACATAAGTACTTATAATATTAATAATCTTAGCATCAACAATAATGTTCAAAGCAATAATTCTGTCTCAAATTCTATCAATGTTTATAATATTATCCTTCAATCTCTTAACCATAATCACACATACACCATTTCTAGTACGACTTCTACCAGAATACTAAAGTTTAAATCCTAAACTATCGATCTCCTCAACCTTCTCTCCAACCCATTTAGTTTCTTGAATGCATGAAATATTTATCTTCCTATGCACAATAATATCAATTAATAACATTAATTTTCCTATAAGAGAACTTACATTCTAAGATCCTATCTGAATTCTAAATTCATGGACTAGCTTCTTTGCCCGCATCCATCCATGATGTGGTAACCTTTGCCTATTTAAAATTGCACCAAGGCACCAATGCAGTGGCCCTTACACACTTCTCGCTGTATTGAAGCTATACAACTCATCACTTTTAGGGAATGCCCTAGCATTAACACAATATCTTACAAAATTCATGTCATGATTATTCAACAAGTTTTATGCTAACTGCCGACGACCTAATACAACCCTCCACTTTTATCACCAATGACTTGGGACCTGGCAATGACAGTGTTAAATCATAAATTAAATAAATATTAAATCATAAGTTTTTTAAATCAGTAATTTATAAAATAAATCAATTAAAAATCAATAGTCAATAATCAAACTTAAATAAATAGGAGATTATTTGATGAGGGCATCAGCAGGAGATTTCAAAGCATCTACCATCGAAGGAATCGTAGATCGATAACTACGATTCAGAGTCTTTATTTATGATGCATTTATGTATTTCTTTTATTTCTATTTCAGTTTTATCATTGTAACCCTATGAGGAGTCTCTTTTATGTTGAAGCCTCAAGGACATTTGAGTCTTTTTATTTTCTTGTCTTTTGAGGCCTATATATTAAGGCCTTAATCATTGTATAAGGTTAATGATTGATGAATAAAAATTTTTAGCTTTTCATTCATTGTTCTTGTGAGCTCTTGAAAGAAGAGAGAGCCCTAAGAGAGGGCCAAGTATCACCTATCAGCCGCCAATAGAGGTCGGGCTCGCGGTTCGTATCCTTATTATTTCTTTTCTTCCCCTCCCTCTATCCCCACCGCCGGTCATCCTCCCCCAAGTTCTCAGCTAAACCCCACTACCCTCCATCTCCTTGAGCCGACCACCCAATTCCTCCTCTTCATCTAAGCCGCCGGCCACAACGGTCCCTCCTCTCCCAACCGCCACCTCCCCAAGCCCAACTTCCCTCCTAGCCACCACCATCAAACCCTAGTCCCTTAATTGACCGCCGGCCATAGTGCCTTCCTTTGCCTCCACATTTTCAAATCTCAAATTACTTCCTTTCCATATGAAGTGCATCTCAATTTAGGAAGATTTCAAATTCAAATTTCGATCCTAATTGAACTGAAATTCTTTCCTAAATTAGCCAAGCTATATTTTGAAAGTTTCCAAATAATCATTTCAAATTTGAATTTAAATTGAAGAGATCATCAAGATTTTATCTCTTGAATTTAATTACCATTATTTGGAAACCACTTAAATTCCTCGCCCCAATTCCCTCCCTCCTTCCCCTAGCTGCCGCCCCTCTTACCTCTCTCTCTCTCAAATTAATTTCCTTTCACCTATTAATGCATGGGTCCACATACATTGTATGTGGACACCTTTTCCCCTCCCTATTAGGCCGACCCCCTCTCTATCTCTCTCCATAATTAATTCTTCCCATTAAAGCCTCCAATCAAAGCCCTTTCCCCAAGGAAAGCCGCCCCACATAGCCCTCCATTATTGGACATTTAAGTTTGAAATTTACTCCCTCCTTTCCTACTAAAATTCTGAATTTAAATTTCAGATTTTAGTTTAAGTCCCCTCCACCCCACTAAACAAAAATCGGAGTTCAACATTGGCCCTTCCCCTAGTCTTGGCCGAACCCACCACCATTTCTCCTCCATTATTTCCCTATTCCCTTACTACCACACAATCCAAGGAGGAAGATACGCTACTATTGGGTCTCCTTTCCTCCATGGATGGCGGATCCCGAGCTTGGCCACGGATTCGTCTACGACCATCAAGGCTTAGTGGATATTCTACAATCTCCTTTCTTCGACCTCAATTTGGAAACCGGCGACACTGTCGACAACTACGTCACCCGCATCCTTTTCACATTGACGTCTGCAATTGAAGAACACCAACTCTCCGGACATTGGCGAATCACCGGACATCCATCCGCTTCTTACCCTCCTGCTAACTCTCAGTTGATCAAGACCGTGGGCATCCTCTTTCTTTCGGTGGCATCTCTAGGATTGTTGAAATTATTCTTCTGCTAACCCTACTATCAAGAGTAAAAGAGAGGGAAACTCGAAGGTGAATTTTCTATTTGTTAAACGATGGATTTTGTTATTTTGCATCTAGTGTTATTCCAAATTTTTGTTCTTATTTTAAATTGTTTTGTTAATCTTTCGTGTAACTGACTATCAAAGCATAAATGTAACTAAGAAATTCAAGATCCTTATCTTGGTGAAACATTGAGTTTACAATTATCAAAGCTTCATAATTTATTATTAATTCCTAAGCAATTCATGTTTTCATATATGTTTCACAACATTATTGGGTAACCCGAGCTTATGATGCTATTAATTTAGCACCAAGGAGGTGAAATAAATCTCACAACCCTACTTTAACAAAGGTAGTCAATATTAAACCTAAATGATCACTGATAAATCATTAATAAAATATTTAAAAATTAGAATTTTATACGCTAGTGCTTAACCCCTTTTAGGAAGGCAAATATATATTGGATTAAAAGCTCTTAAGGACTAAAACACCTAATTGAAATGCAAGGCTTCTATGCAACCAATCCTATCCTTTATGGGGGAATGATAGCATTACAATTATGAACCAAAGGACTTGGGTTAATAACTTCTTCACTTTGAAACCATTAACTAACATGATTCTTTAAAATCTAAAATAAAATAACACAAACAAATAAAGTACTTTAAAATTTGATTAATAAAATTTTAAAATATCAAAACTTAAAGCTAAATTAAAATCTTTCTTGATCTACTACCAAGAAATAACTTCGAATCTAATAAAATTAAACACCAAATTTAGGACCTATCTAAATCACACAGTTAATACACACACTAGAAGATATTTGTTAAGATCACTGACTCTAGTCTTAGGCTAGGTCGTTATGTGCTCGGTGTGATGTGGGTACCTTTGTTTGGAGGATATCATTTATGTGTTTATTTACTTTCAATGCTCTAGATGTCATGGCATGCATAATTACATTTATGTTAATACACTTTAGTTTATTAAATTGCATATTCATGCATATCTATGCATTTACGTTGTCTTTTATTTTGTTGCAAAAAGAGAATCAAAGTAGAATTTATCTAGGTGCAAATGCATATGTAAATAGTCAAATGTAAATGTAAAGTGTCTGAAGTTATAAAGATTTCAAGATATTTTTTTTATGCACATATATAGGGTTCAAAAAGATAATTCCCTCTTTTGGAGGATATTTTCTTATGGAATTCTATAAGAAAATTCGGAGACAGAAGATGATAAGCAAGTACATTTAAATCTACATATTTCATAGGTATAGAAATTCAAACACCACCTTACTTTCTTGCAAAACCTAGATTATATTTTATTTTTAAAATAAATAAAGAAATAAAATTTTATTTATGCATTTGTTTCATGCATCATACATGATACTTGTTAGATTTATATGCATATTTTTATAGCCCTAATTTAAATCTATGAATTAATATCTTTGACCCCCTGGGATTAGAGTTATCCTATCTTACATTTATGAGGCGATTGATAGTGTTTAGGAAATTAGCTGGGAGCACACTCCAGGCAAGCATAAGGCCAGATTGTGCACCCGCCAGTGTCTTTTCTAACTCCTATAAATTCTAAATTTATAATTTCTCCTAAAATAGTATATCCATCTTTAATCTTTTAAACATAAAATTTTAATCAATTTTCATATATTTAAAAAATCTAATCGTGACTAAATATGAAGAAAAGAGATTTATCCTCATCAGATTAGAAGAGTTTAGGAACTCTTTTATGCACCAAATCTAGAAGAGAATAATATAACATCCTTAATCGAGAGTATTATTAAGTCAAGGCCTAAGATGTAATTAACCACGGGGCTTGCACTTGTGGGGAACCGACATAAACATCAACATTAAATAAAACACATTTGAGCTGATGTATTGAATGGAGGAAATCTCATGATTAACGAGTTATACATATTATTATCTCTCGAGATGTATAGGCAAAAGCTACTATCCTCCATGGATAATTGTATTTATAATTTCATTTACTCTCTCATTGACCTGTTTGTGCAGAATGTAAAGGCTTGTGACCGTTTTATCCTACGGAATAGTGCGATCGTACTCTTTGCATTCTAAACCCTCCCAGCAGCATCCTTTCAGAGACACGTAATAAAGTTTTAAGAATTAGATATGTAAATACATAAGAATTTTGTGATACACATGAAAATCCCCTAAAAATAAAATAAACTTACCAATTGTTGTATTTGTGATAATCAGATGTCTTATATTTATTACAACACAGTCCCTCCACTCTTCTCCAAATTTTTGAAATACAAGCAAACGTAACCTATCAGGTCAGGAGTCTGCAACCAAGAAATGAGAAATAATCTTGAGCACTACACGAAGAACAGAAGTGGAAAGTTTCTTGGTAAATATAAGTTGCTCGCATCAAAATTTCAGTAAAATTCTCATTCCAAATAGCGTGTTCTCTATCCCAAGTAAAATCTACAAATTTTCAGAGATTGAAATAATTTTCCAAAAGTAAGATTGTAAGATCTAGGCAGAACTAGACAATAATAATATGGCATCCACGGCGAATAATTTATATGTCAAGCTTAGGTTTTTCTTATCAGAAACCTCCAACATAACCTAGTCAAGCTATCATTAGCTATTTCCCAGCTGAAAAACAAAACTATCAATGTTATAAACAAAAATTCCTTAAACAAGCCTGAAGATCTGTGCATTCAAGAGCAGAATAAGCCACCCCTCTAAGGCCCGGCTAACCTAGTCAAGCTATCATTATTCTACGCGGGCAAGAACCAATGAGAATAGGAATCGATGAAAATCAACTGAGACTGAGACGAGAGAACGTTCGCTCACAATGGTTACTCGAGATGGCAGTTGAGAGGCGTGAAGCGCGATCAAGTGAGCGAGGCTTGAACAGTGAGAGCTTCGAATTCAATCCTCTAATTTCTGCCGTCAAAATCTGCTCTTCGCTGTTGCTTCTTTACCTCTCTAAGGTCCGGCTGCGAGCTCTGGATCGTGGTATTAAGAGGGATCTAGCTGCCTAACAATGGCTTGGAATGAGATCGGACATTAGATTGGGATTCTGGGCTGTAAATCGCCACTCTCAACCCTACCTAATTACGACTATATCCTAAATTTAGCGTGAGTTTCCATTGACAAACACATAAATGCTTGAGCTACGCTGGACATCTAATAACATGACTTCATGGTTGAAGCGCTACCAACTTCTTAGACTACATTGAAAAAAAAAAAATTATCAACACAATTAGGTTTGAACAGAGATTTCATTTCCAACGAATTCAAATCAAATTTATTTATGGACTTTGATCAGTAGTCTACACATATAAAATAGGGTTATTTTTATTCAAAAAAATTTACACATTTCTTTAAATAAAGTAAATATAAAATATTTTAATGAAATAAATCAATTTTAATAAGCATTTAAGTTTTATAGTGGACAAAAAGGATTAAGATTTAGTTTGGAAAGGCTTTCTTTCTACTTTCGAAAGCAGTATTCTAGTTCAAAATTTTATAATTCAAAAAAAAAAAAAACTAAAAATTTGATTTAGAAAATAGAAAAAAAAAATCATCCCAACCAAATATGTTGAAATTAAGCAAAAGGAGAAGGGCTTTGGTATCAATATTCATATTGATTTTATCATATAGTTTTGTGATCCACCCATTTTTACGAAGAGGTGAAAAATGGATAATCTAGAAAGTGAATAATTTTAGGATTTATCTGAGGCCATTTTGTCACATAGAAATGAGCAACTACTTTTGAACTTCACAAAATCTTTGAAATTCTTAACAAGTACAATAATTTATGTGCCAATAGTTTTTGGAAAGAAATGAGCATTACTTTTAAACCCAGGCAATTTTTGTTATGCAACTACATCCTTCCAATTACAGAAAACAATATCATCTCAGCATAAATGGAATGTAATATATGTTTACATTTCTTTTTCAATCAGATCAGTATGAAATCTCAGCAAATTCATTGAAGTAAATAGCGAGGTTAACTGTTATGAACATATCAGAAGGAGCAAATGTTTAAATGTTTTTTAGATCACCATCACTATAGTAAAATTCTTAGCAAAAACATGTAATATGAACAAAATCACATGATTATCCTCTATTCTAAGAGGGCAAAGAGCAGGAATTGACGTGATGAGAAGCTGAAATTATTTCTACCAGTATACAATTGATATTCATTTCACACCAAAGGGCCAATCCAAACCATCTCAATACCAAAAAATTTGGCCAATCGTCAAATTCAAAACAAAATTGAAAAATGCCTTCAATTAACATTAAAATAATTAAAGGATACATCATCTTAAAAAGCAAAAACAGTAAACCAATGGAAGAATGCATTGACGACCAAAATTGCATTTGAAAATTTACACTTAACAGAAAAATTTGGATACATTACAAAGATGAACTGGTATTCATTTTCTCTATCTGCAACAGCTTTCTGGAGCATCAGCAAACTTCAGTATCAGGCTTCGTTTGGGACGGCTTTCTTTCTGCTTCTTAAAGCAGCTTTCTAGTACAAAAATTATAATTTTATATTAGAAAGTTGCTTTAAGAAGTAGTAAGAAAGCCGTCCCAAACGAAGCCTCAATCTTTGACAAAGATTATAAAGCATGCCTTTGCACAACTTCCCTATCCTTCCCTATCCCGCAGGAGGTCCCAAAACTAAACTCTAATATACCTTGTCATGTCCATAATAGTTGCCTTAATCAACCTGAACCCTGCCTCGAGCACCGCCGCCGCCGTCTCCTGTTAAGGAGCTTCAGCATGTTATCAGTAATATCAGGAGGCGAGTCCTCATCTTCTTTGGGCTGACTGTCATCGGCAGTGGTGTGTGTCAGCCACTCAAGAGCCTCAATGGCCGCATCCCTTTCTGCAAGCTGCTTGTTCCTTTTGGGCTTACCCACAAACTGCATCCCTTTGAATTCCACCAGAGCTCTGAACTCATTAGTCTTCAGATGTCTCGTCTTGTACTTCGGAGGGGTGTGCCCTGCTCGCATTAGTAATGTCTGCAAAAGGCTTTTAGGATTTGTGCCACCCTTTGTGAATTTGCTGGTGCTGTCTTCACTGGTAGTGCAGGTTCGGATTCGCTTTGTTTCTCGACCAAATACGAACCTCCCTTCACAAAGGTCCCCAGAGACCAGCTCCTGAATGGAAAGCAACAAGTACTTGCCAATCTTATGGATATCCAAGCTGGTGTCTTCAAGCTGCAGAAGCCAAAGGAATTTGCTGGTTAAAAACCAAAAATGCACGTAAGTAATTTCAATAGTAAGATCTTCAAGCATTATAAAGGATCATTTGGTTGAAATTTAAAAAAAAAATTACATTTTGAAAAACGGTGAAATTTGTTGGATCCATCATAATTGGCCATAGCTGTAAATCAATATTGATAATAAATTCTACAACTTCACTAAATAGTACTTATTTCATGTTTACGGATAAGATGAAGGATAAACAAAATCAGCAATTTTCGACACTTGCTGCCGATCTACAATCAACAAAACTACCATAAGAAACTTTTCAGTCAAATTTCTCTCGTGTTTTCCATCTTTATTGAAATGGTTGTGCATTGCTACAGGTTACTGCAGAGGACTAAATCAAGAGAAATGAAAATTTAAGAATATCTATATAGTGTAAAGATTAGTACAGTTTTGAAGAAACAGAAGTTGAACATTAACAACATCCATAAGGAGAAAATTGTATATTTATGTCTCTCTCAATATATATAGAGAGAGAGAGAGGGGAGAGAGAAATGAACAAACACATTCATGTTTATGCATGTGTGCCAGTGCATTTGCATGCACAATTTACAAAACAGTGGTAAGTGGTAACAACTATATAAAAATATGAACACCATTTAATCTTTTTGGCAATATTCAAAATAAAAAAATATTCCAAGTAAAATTAGATTACTTGCTAGCAGCTAATTAGCAGAAGTGGAAACTGCCAATGGATTTATCAGTCAAATCAACCTTCAGGAAATGGAGGGCTGTTACAGAAACTCAACTGCAATTTTCCACCAATGGAGCAGTCAAAAGGTGAACCCAGTACGCCAGACTCCCACAAACCGTGGGATTGGGGAATGTCTATAAATGAATTTACCTCAGATTTTAACGGAGGAACAGGAATTATGATAGAAGTCAATGACCTCAAAGGAACAATAAGGGCTAGTTAACCATCTGACCAAGCCTTACAGTCACATCGAGCTCTCTTAAAGAATCCTTGTCAAATATATTCTATCATCAAGGTTTCAGAGGCCATTAGGAAGGAAACTCATTTTTGCAAGAACAAAGAGCTATAAATGAACCGAGCATTTAATAAACTTGTTTGTAACTCGGCTTGATAAGAGTTTCTTCATTTGTTTGATTAACTAATTTAAACAAGTTCCAACACTTTATAAATGCTTGGTTGTTAAATAAACAAGCATGATACTCGATTCATTTATAATATGAATAGTATCATTTAAAGCTTGTGAAGAAACTCGTTAAAAAGCTCAAGATAAAGCTCAATTACAACCCCATATAACTTTTTTTATAACCAATAAAGTAGTCTTTAAATTAGGTCTAAATATATGATAACTTTTAAGTCAATAATAATGATTAAAAAAACGTAATCAAAGATAATAAAATATCCACTAAATAATTATTTTGTATAATATAATAATATCAAAATCATTAATTTATCCTTAAAACATAAATATATAATATCCTGGACCCCAATTCTTTTTCTCATCTCTTAGAACCACTCTCCCATTTTTTATAACCAAGAAAGCACAAGCCTACCTCCTTCGTCCCTTTTTCCCCACCAAATTATTCAACCCACCCAAAAAAAGGGGGGAAAAAGCTAAAGCCACCACACCAACACACAAATGCAAAACCACCTCTCTCATGTGGTACTTTACCATCTCCTTTTCACCATGTTTTCCATATGTTTTTTTAAGCAAGTGTTGATACCATTATCAGCAATGGAACTTAGTACATGCTTTGCCTAACAAAGCCGTGGAAAATGGCATTTAGATCAAAGCCTAGGAACAAACGGGTGAGGCTAAACAATATAAAATCAATTATAGACCAGAGCTACCTTCTTTTGGATGATCATATTAAGCTCCTCCTTGAGCTTCCAGTAGCATTCCGCCAAACTTGGATCCATGAAGAAGTCGATGTAGCCATCCAACATCTTTAAGTGTCCAGCCTGAATTCGCAATTCCAACCAGTATTTATTACAGGATGACATTCAGAAGGAATTAACTGGACTTAATAAACAAAAATTTAAAAAATAGTTACCATGTCTCCTTTTTTTAGAGCACCACCAAACAGGATCAACATAGAATCTGATACACCAGTGGAATCACGAATAAAGACTGCATTTACTTTCACTTTCTCACCAAATACCAACCATGGGTACGGAATGGTTTGGTATTTTGCATTCACAGAGTTCTGATACAAACATCAGCATTGGTTAACATACATATTATTAAAATATTCAGCTTACAGAATCCTAGTTTTTGGTATATGTAATTAACTGCATATGTGGAAAGTACAAAGAAGAATATGTTAGCCATGGTTCGTGCAGTACTACAAAAGCTACGCATGGCAAGATTCTACTTGAAAATAAAATCAGATCTAGCTGCACAAAAGCATCAAGATGCACATTATTTTGTTGACTTATTACATGGTCATGAAAGAAAATCATATTTGATTATTCGCCTTCCTTTCCTACCACCTGCTTATGAAAAACTCTGATTTTCTTCTTTTAAATTCTGATAATCATGATATTGTTGACCTACTATACCGTGCAAAAGAAAAACAAAAAAGAAAAAAAAAAGAAAATCAAATCTCACCTGCCCTCTGCTGAAACACGTCGCACGACTCTCGCACGTCGTGGCTGCCATCCCACGATCTCCCCACGACTTGGCACGACGAGCTCGCGTCGTTAAAAGCCAGCGAAGAAGAGGCCTTCGGCCTCCTCTCGCTATCCCGAACTCCCGCTTCCCTTCCTCTACTCTCCGAGGCTCTTCCGCAAGCTCTCGCTCTGCTCCCTCGTTCGATCACCCTCCGATCTTCCCCCGGCTTCCACGAACGAAGCCGGTTGAGCCCTCTGTTCCGTCGCCTCCTCCGACCTCCTTTGCCGATCCCGATCTCAGAGAGAGAGAGAGAGAGAGAGAGAGAGAGAGAGAGAGAGAGAGAGAGAGAGAGAGAGAGAGAGAGAGAGAGAGAGAGAGAAGGAGAGAAGCCCGCCTACCTTGCTGTCCGACCCCGTCCCTTCGTCGACTTTTCCTTCTGTCCGATCGGAGCAACAACGGGACTCGCTAGCTGGAAGGTAACTTTCTCCCTATCACCCGCTTCTTTGGCCGAATCCCGTGAACAGAGAAGAAAGGGGGGAGGGATTTGATTAATCTTTGTTAATATTAATTATATTAATTATTATTTAATTATAATTATAATTAATTAGTTAATTGTAATTAATTATTAATTAGTAGTTAATTATTAGTTATAATTATTTGATTAATTATAATTAACTCCGTTTAATTATAATTAATTATTAACTAATTATAATCATAATTAACTTATTAATTATAGTTAATTAATAATTAATTATTAAATTATAATTACCTAATGATTATTATAATTAATGAATAAGATACCTTCTCCCGCCTCGACGACCGCCGCCGCCGATCCGCCGGTCCACCGGCCCCGAAGGTATAACCCTCTGAACTCAGGCTTCCGTCCTCGATGTGTACGACGGACCGAAAAAACCGCCTATACACTCCTTTATTGCGCGTGGTGGGATGGGACCCCGGTCCGACGCCTACGACGAGGCGGACAGTCGCCTCCCCTCTCGCTTTCTTACCTCGTCATGCGTGGCGAGTCAGTGGTCTACCCATGCACGCCTTTATTGAGCGTGGTGGGAGGGGCAACTGGCGCGACACCTACGATAAGGTAAGCGAGCAACCTTCGCCCTTTTATCTCGACTAACGTGTCGGGCCGGCGGTCTACCTATGCACGCCTTTATTGAGCGTGGTAGGAAGGGCAACCGGCACGACACCTGTGTTGAGGTAAGCGAGCGACCCACGCCCTCCTGTCTCGACATGCGTGTCGGACCGGCAAACCACCTAAGCACGCCTTTAGTGGCCGTGGTAGGAGGGAAACCGGTTCGACGCACACGGCGAGGCCAGGCGAGCCTGGTGTACCCTTTTCTTTGCGCGGCCGGAATGATTCATAAGTACCCCCGGGCGGGGGGAAATCAACTGCTCTTCTTCTTGTAACAGGTACCGTCAAAGACCCCATGCACGCCTTTATTGGCCGTGGTGGGAAGAAAAATCACGGCCGAGGTGTCCTCGAAAGAGGGCACCTACCATGCACGCATTTATTGGCCGTGGTGGGAAGGCCCAGTTTTCTCGTAGTTTTTCCCCTAAACGGGGGAGACGCCGGGAGGCTGCCGAAATTTCGGGTGAAATAGTACTACACTCGGACCTGTTTTGAACTCAAAAGAACAAAATATTTGGACCAAACGAGAAAGAGCAGTGAACTTTTGAACATGAACAGTAGACTTGTGGACCGTCGAGCTTGATTGAACATGTGCAGAAGACCTGAACAAAACATGAAATGACTTCTAAAGGTCAAATCCAAATAAAAATCAAATCAAATGGGAATCAAAACTCAATCAAAAGAACTCAAATCAAATTTGACCGCAAGGATTAAATCTACTTGGACTCAAGCTAAAACAAATGTGCAAGGATTTGTGTCAAGATTTGCGAATCCAAAATTTGTATGAACATCAGGACTTGAGTCAGATTTGAACAATAAAATACTCGTCGTATTCAACACGGCTCGTCTGCAAATGATAAAAGAATCTGACATGTAATGGATTGGCAATAAATGTGTATTCGAAGAATCCAAAATGAATACAGTCTTCGCACAATCAACAAGAATCTAACAATCGTACCTGCGGGAATAATGAATGGTCGTAGGATATACGGGTGTCCCTCCTGCATATACTGTTGAAATCTCCTACGACAATTTCTACAAACGCCTGTTGATTGAGATGGCGATACGGGAGATCAATAATCAAAAGACCCCTTCCTACAAACAAATGCAACCCGACAAACACCACCTGAGATTGGTGACAGGTGAGCATGATGTAGGAAACAATGGGTCTCCTACGAACAGTTCCAGGTGCTCGTAGTGGATACAATGGGTCCCTGCAAACAACTACAAACAACTTGTGGATAACAACAGTGGATATATCATAGGCACGACGAACCACTGTAGGCACAAGTATGAATATCACCTACAGCAGCGGTGATCAAGATCTACAAGTACGCTGGGTACAAAGACCACCCGATGTACGAAGAAAATCCACTACACTAAAAATCTCAGAAGGAGATCCGTTCAAAGCAAAGCAACAAACTTCAAAGTCCAGAATAGTTCCCCGGTGAATGAGAAAGGGGAAGGGGGTCAACGTCAAGACCAAAACGCCACCGGATCTGCAACGCTAATACAAGCAGACAGAAGGCGTCTACGATCTACAAAATCTACGCCACCGGATCTGCAACGCTAATACAAGCAGACAGAAGGCGTCTACGATCTACAAAATCCACGCCACTGGATCTGCAACGCTAATACAAGTAGACAGAAGGCGTCTACGATCTACAATGCATCGCCACCGGATCTGCAACACTAATACAAGCAGACAGAAGGCGTCTACAACATTCATATTCGGCCTTCAAAGCCCTAAAATCAAGAAAATTCATGGACAAAGGCGCGAAGCCTACAGAACCCGATCCTTCCATACAGAGCAAGAGGAGTCGACAGGGTTCGAACTACCAAATAAATACGCGGTTGTAGCGACCGGTGTATTTGTTTAAATACATTCTTTTTAGGCCTTCAAAGCCTAAAATCAAGAAATTTCATAAACAAGGGTAAAAAGCCTACGAAACCCGATCCCCTATCGATGTGTTGATAGGGTCGACAAGGTTTAATCAAATAAAAATGACCTCAAGGTCACCCCGATGATGGCCGTGTTGAATACAGATCTCAACCGGAGGGGTTCACAAAATATTTCAAAATGCCCTCAAACCTATACAAAATCCAAATATTTTTCAAGTGACCTCAAGGTCACCCCGATGATGGCCGTGTTGAATGCAGATCTCAACCGGAGGGGTTCCCAAATATTTTCCAATGTCCCCTAAATATCCAAATGTCTTCCAAGCTCTACCCACAATGCCAAAATCCAACAAATTCTAAAGTCCAGATATTTAAAATTTGAAACTCAACCATCCCAATACCTAAAGCAAAATCCATCCACCCTCCGCAACAGTTTGCCGGGGTGGACAAATTAAAATTTACTTCAGCTCACAAAGAGCGAAATGCCTAGTCGAAAATATCACTAGGATTCATTCTCAAACAATCTCCTGCTAGTAAGGACGTGGTACGAGTCCTCTAACCGGCGGTTAGCCGCCAAATGGCACCGCAGGATAAACGGTTATGACGACCCGGGGCCCTCTGAACCGAGTGGTTTTGCCGCCAAATGGCACCACGAAATACTGGTTATGGCCAGAGCCGATACGTTCCTTATTGGCATCAAATCCTTGAGATATGAATCAATAGGATATGATTGATAGGGCACAAAGCCCTCTGTTAGCTAAGGTGGATTTAAATTTGTCCCCTTAGACAAACATCCAACCCCGGTCTACAAGGTCCCCTTGGACGAAGCAACCCATGGCTGCCGACAAGGATCCTTCTGTCAGGTTGGGTCGACTACCTCCTCTGACTAAGTAGACCAGGGACCACGATGGCCCGGGACGACGGAACCATGGGATCTTGATCGGGCCCATCATCCATTCCCCCACCATCCGCTTTAAGTGAAAGATGGTGCAATTCCTATTTTAAATATTAAATCTTTCAATCCAAAATCCAAAAACCCAACTCTTCAATTCCCAAATCCAAACCTCCAATCCCAAATTCATTGCTGCTACTATATGCCAGATAACATGTATTTCTATACATATCTGATTGACGACTAGCCTTAATCGAAAGTTCTCTCTCGTGATCGGGAGGGGTAATTAACTATAGGGGCTTGCGCCTATAGGAAACCAGAACTCAGATCATAAAGTCCTCGCAAAATGAGGGCGAAATCTCTGGGTAGTGTCTTATCTACAAACCCATCTGCCTTCCAAAATTTACCCCGGAACTTAGTTCGTTAAAACTCCCCTCGCCGAAATATATAAAAAAAGAAATCGCAGCGAGCGGGGAGGCCGGGGCCGAATTTTCGGAGCCCACAGATATCCACCACCATTATGTCAATTTGCTGATAATTTTTTGGATTAATTCATGCTTTTCAAGAGCTTACTACTAACCTGACCCAGAAGGCCACATGTTCTCCCAGCCTCAATTGTTTAGTATGAAATGCCCTTTATTTAGAGCGCTTTCATACACAAAAAAAAAAAAAAACTGCAGAATGAAGACAATAATACATCAATTGCATCTCTCAGAGGCTAGAAGTGTAAACAACCTATCCACGTCATTTGCCTTTGATGGAGTTTGGCATTAAATTAAGAGAAATGATAAACAAGCAAGCAAACTTGAATAATAAAACTACCATTGATGAGGACATCGAAGATCAACGGCTACGATCATGTCTATTTATTTTGATATATTTTATGTATTTGATTTGTTATTGTTCTTTTTCCCTTTCTACCCTCACTTGAGAGGGCTTTGTCTTATGTTTGCCCTAGGGGCAATTGTGTCTTTTTTTTTCCTTCATGTATTTGGTTATTTAAGCCTTCTCCCTCCTCTTGGAGAGGGAATGATGATTTAATATGAAATTTTCAATTTGTGCTTATGGATCTCTTTGTGAGTTCTAAGTTCTCTCTCTTGGAATGATCTCTTAGTGAGTTCGTGAGAAGAGATGCCAAGTGGGGCAAAAGCAATACCCGTCAATCTTGGTGGATTCCAAGGTTCGCGGTTCTCTTATCTTCTTTTTCTTTTATTTTTCTTCCTGCATTGAATTCCCTCTCCACCGTCTACGTCCATAGCTTCCACCGCCGGCCATTCTCACCACCCAAATTCTCTCCCAAATTCCTCCACCTCAAGCCCCTGTTTTCCCCAACCCGACGGCTGCCTTGGCCTACCCAGTCGCCGGCCACCCCTCCCAAAGCCATCATCTCCACCACGGCCCGTCCCCATCTCCACCCCTATGCCGCCGGCCACCTCTCCCTCTCCCATGGAATTTGAAATTCAAAATTCTAAGCCCATAAATACTTTCCTAAAATAATCCTCCCAATTAGGAAGGTTTATTAATTTGAATTCAATCCAATATTTGAATTCAAATAGTTCCCTCCCTAATAAATTTCAATTAGGAAACTCCCTCTTTTTTTTTTTTTTTTTGAAGAAATGCATCTAAAATTGCATTAAGAATCAAAGAACTAATTACAATTGTAAAACGGATCACATTCCTCCTTGATTAGATTCAACAACAAGGAAGGAATATGATTAAAAGAAGAACTATACTATCTAAAGCCAAAGTAGCACACAAATTAGCTACTTTATTACAATTTCTATAAGCATGTTGAAAAACAACTTTATTGAAATCATTTAAGAAAAATAGCTCCTTTGTCGGCCATCTATCCACAAGCCAATTATTCTTTTTCAAAGAATCTTGAATGAAAGTGATAATATTGATGTTATCACTCTCAATAATCACCCCTTTGCATTCCAACATCCAACTCCGAATATAATCCTACACCGTGAAAACAGCCTCCAACGCAAGCTGAGCAATATCCCAATGGACTTTATTCTTCCCAAACGCCATAAAAAATCTACCTTTGTAATCTCTGAAAATGCCCCCAATTCTAGCATTATTAGAAGTAAGCAGTGAAGCATCAACATTAATCTTCATCCAACCTTTCGGTGGAGGGCACCAAGTTGCTTGAGACTCCCTAAGGAGATTAGTACCCCAGTTAGAAAGATACGGACTAGATTTGGTAGTAGAACAACTACCACAGAGCTAGGCAGAGCAACTTTGCCATGTTTAACATCATTTCTATTTTTCCAGAATAAGTAAACAACAGTACAGTAAATCCTTACAATGCCGGCATTCCTTACTAAAATTAAAACCTCATTTAATGAAATCTAAATTAAAATTTCATATTTAATTAAAACCTTTAGTAATTTCCGTGGGCCCCACATACTAAGCAATTAACTCCCCCTCCCCTCTCCCTACATGGCCGGCCACTTAATCTTTCCCCCTCTCTCTCCAATTTTCATTAATTGCTCTCCATTAAGACTCTCTAATTACCTCCCATAATTCCTCACCTCCCATTAATCCTTTGATTTGAATTATCCTTCCCTCCAATTTTATTAAATATGAGAATTAATTTCAGATTTTGTTTGACTTTTCTCTCTCCCAAGTTAATCTCATTAATTCCCCATCCAATTCTCAGCCTTAGCTGCCTCCTCACAAACTCTTCTCATGTTTTCCTCCCTCCCCGTGAGATTTCTGCCGGCTGTCCCCATATTCCAGCCATATTGGGCTACTGCTATGCACTGCTGACGGCCAGAGATGGCTGTCCAAAGGCTCCCAACACCCTATCAAAGCTGTCCAAATTTCTGTCGAATATAGGGAGTTGCCGTCCAGATTTTCTGGGCATTGTTTGGAGGCTTTCCAAACTATTCCTTCTTGTCCCCTTGATGTCCAGCAGAATTCCGAAGCCTGAGTTGCTGTCCAGCTGACCAAAGATCTCTGCTTGCGGCCCAAAGAACCAGCCCAGTTTGCTGTCCAGATTCTTGGACAGGCGCCATGTGTTATATTGAGTATTGGAGCCTTGAAAGCTGCTATCTAGAAGCCTACAAGTTGCTGTCCAAAACTTCCAAGACCCAAAACCTGCTGTCCAGACTTTCGTAGGTGCTGTTCAGAGATTTTGGCTTGCAATCTAGAACATTTCAACAAAGTATTGTGCTGTCCAGCCCACCCGAGAAGGGCTGGCTGCTATCTAATAGCAATCAAGAGGTCCATGTTGTCTTCCCACTGGGTAAACTCTCCCTCCAAACTCTCTTATCTTCCCAGTGCACTTACTACTTGTGGTTATATGTTGATTCACGACAATCTTGCTAATTATCCCCCGTTAAAGCCTAGTAATTAGAAGAGTTGAGTGAGGAATCTCCTCGTAGTGACTAATCTTATTGTTAGCATTGGGATTTATGGTTGAAAATCAATCATGTATGCAACGTCACATTAATTGACTAGTTTGCAATCTTAACTCCTATGCATGTGGTTTAGCCTAAGCTTGTCTTACCGCTCTGTGTGTTTTATTTTGTTGTTTAAAATCAAAAATAAAAGATATAATTATTGTGGCTTCTAAAATTAAGCGTGCCAACTTCCTTAATCTAATCATCCGTGCATGTACGTTTTACATCAACCATGTAGCACTTTTTGCATATCTCTACATTGTCCAAAAGATTTTCCTTGGACACATGGACTTTCATGCCATTGACCCAATTCAGACCATAGCCAGGGCCCAATTGCCCTCTATGTGGTCCCCAACCCCTAATATGCTGGCACTTCACTCTATTATGAGCCCTCACAACAATAAACGCCCATGAATCCATCTCCCATGGTATGCCAAAGGTTATCATCCATGCCCTTCATATCATCACAAAAGCAGCCATTGCAGTAGGATCTCACCCTATGTACTCTCAATTTAATCCCAAATGACTTGCCATCGCTCTTTCAAGAAAATTGAACCCTTGATGCAATTTGTTTAAGGTTCTAAGGCTCCTAATGCAATTAAGATGATGTAATAAGCAAAGAAATATTTATCCGAGGGCTGCAGTTACAGATCCATGGGCAGCAATCCGAAAGCTACAGTTGGAGATCCATGGGCAGCAATTTGAGGGTTGTAATTGGAGATTTGTGGGTAGTAATCTGAGGGTTGCAGTTGGAGATCTGTGGAATATGATTATTATAATTAATTAGATAAAATATCTTTCATTTTTCTGTTTATTCTCCTATAATGTATATATATGTAATGATTCCAAGAAGAAACATAAGAGAATTTGAATTTCCCTCTAAACAATTTCTTCATAGAATTTAAATTTCTCTCTAAATAACTTCTTCATGGTATCAGAGCCTAGGAATACCCTAAGCCTTCTCTAAGTATCGGTGGCAAACCTTTCTCCCTTTCTTCCAAACCCTCAACCAGTGGTAACTCTCCATCAGCTGATAGCCTCTCTTCAAGCATCAGTAGCCCTTGCCCAAGATTTATCTTCTCTTTCAATCGAGGAAACCCAACCATGTCCATGGGTAATGAGATCTTATCCTCCTACCCAAATATTACTAGTTTAAACACTGGAAACTCTGGATGTGCAGACAACTCTTCTCCTCTTCCTAGACCATGGTGTGATTGTTGTGCCAACTAGGACATACAAATGAGACATGTTGAAAGATTCATGGAAAACCAGCTGATTGGAATGCAAAACAATCAGCACAAGAAAGCAAGGCGAACTCTATCAACACCATGCACGATCAATCCATCAAAGATGAAGCTATTCCTTTCACCAAGGAGCATTTAGAGATGCTGAAGTTGTTGCTTAACAATATCACGAACCAACAGTCTCTAGAACTTGCTACCAGCCTAAATGCTCACTCAGGTATAAAACAGTCAAAACTTTGGGTTATTGACTCAAGAGCATCATATCATATGACAGGAGACATTACAATCCTTCATGAATTTTTACCTTATCATTCAAATCGAATAGTTAAGATTGTTGATGGCTCAACATCTAAAATTTTAGGAACTAGTTATGCTTTTGTCACGGAAGTTATCACCCTTAAATTGATGCTTTATGTGCCCAATCTTGAGTGCAATCTGATTTCCATTAATAAATTGGCTCGTGATAGTAATTGCTTAACAATTTTCTCCAATAATGTATGTATTTTTCAGAAACTAGATTCGGAGAAGAAGATTGGCAGTGCTGAGATGTGTTTTGGGTTATATGACATCAAGATACCCAAATCCATACAAACCTTAATTGCTGCTCCTAAGAATCATCCTATTGTAAGTAGAGTCATTATAGAGTCAGTCAAGATAAAGAGATTATCATGTGGCATTATAGGTTAGGTCATCCAAATTTCATGTGTCTTGAAAAGCTTTTTCCCCATTTATTTATTAATAAAAATTCAAATTTGTTCAAAAGTGAAACTTGCCAATTGGCTAAACATACCAGATCATCTTGCCCAATTATTTATTATCAACCTTCTAAATCTTTTGCCTTGATCCATAGTAATATTTGAGAACCCTCAAGGATTAAAAAATATAAGTAGAGCAAGGTGGTTTGTGATATTTGTTGATGATCAAACTATACTCACTTGGGTTTATTTAATGAAGGAAAATTTTGAAGTTGAAAGGATAGAAAAAGAGGGAGTTCCAGTAGATAAAGGAAGATATCAACATCTTGTAGGAAAGCTTGTATACCTCTCCCACAATCGTCCAGATATTGGGTTTATTGTGAGTATGGTCAGCCAATATATGATTAATCTTATGATGAAGAACATGGAGGCAGTATATCAAATATTGAGATATCTCAAGAACACTCCTGGAAATGGGCTATTACTCAAGAAAAATGAAGATAGAAAATTGATCCTTTATTCTGATGCAGATTGGGAAAGAAGCTAGGTTGACAGTCGATCGACCACAGGATATTGTTCATTTGTGTGGGGGAACCAAGTGACATAGAGGAGCAAGAAACAATTTGTTGTTTCAAGAAGCAATGCAGAATCTAAACTGAGAGCATTAACAACTACTATTTGTGAAGGTATTTGAATCAAACAAGTATTGATTGAACTAGGGAATAAAGATTGAAGGCACATTGAAGTTGAAATGTGACAATCAAGCCGTAATCAGTATGGCCACGGACACAGTACATCATGACAAAACAAAACAAGTTTCTATTAATATACACTTTATATCTGAGAAAATAGAGAATTATAAATTGAAGTAGTATATATCCCAACTCATGAACAACTTGTCGATATTCTAACAAAGGCACTATCGGGCTCTCTGCTTGATAAGTTTGTTTGCAAGTTAGGATTGTACAACATGTACAACCCAACTTAAGGGGGAGTATTGAATCACGCAACTAAAGGAAGGTCACGTCAGCAATCCGTGGGCAGCAATTTGAGGGCTGCAGTTGAAGATCCGTGGGCAGCAATCCGCGAGCTACAATTGGAGATCCGTGGGCAGCAATAGGAGGGCTGCAATTGGAGATCCGTGAGCAGTAATACGAGGGCTGCAGTTGGAGGTCCATGGGATATGATTATTATAATTAATTAGATTAAAGTCTTTCCTTTTTCTGTTTATTCTCCTAAAATGTATATATATATATATATATATATATATATATATATATATATATATATATATATATATATATATATATATATAATGATTCCAAAGAATAGAATAGAATTTAAATTCCCCTCTAAACAATTTCTTCATTAACCACTCTTCTAATGTTGTCCTCTTCATAGCTAAAAAAGTGATAATCTTACGGTGAGAGGCTCATAGAAATTAGCTGGGGGCAGGAGAGCAAAATTTCAGCTTCAAAATTGCTGAATCAGTCAGATGATTTAATCAGCATGTTTAACACTTTCATTCAACAATGTTTCTTAGATTATTATACGATAATGGTCAATATTAGACTAAAGGCATTATGCCTCTTGAATAAGATGTTTAACGAAACTCAATGGCTGACTACTTATGATTAGGGTAAAAAGCAAGAAACATTCATAATCTCATATATGGTTCTACTAAATACACAGCTAAAAGATCAAGAATAAAGTAAATGTAAGAAGGGCGATGGCTCCAAACTTACAGCGTAAAGTAGAACCTGGCCATCATCCATTGTTTTGAAAGAAAGAGATTTCTCTCTATGCTACACCAAGAAACTCAAATTTAGCTCAAGCATAAAAGAGAAGAAAGACGCGTGCATTAAATGCAAGGAATGCTGAGGATGATTTACCACTACAGAAGATATTCCAGGAAAGAGTCCAGAGCATATGATAGCACGGACAAGTGACTGGTTATGGCTCAAGCTGTTACAGGTGCTGGCATCTGTTTCAAGTAAACCAGCATCTCTCAAAATAAAACTGAATTGCTTTCGAAATGAGTGGATAGCTTGCAAGGTTTGGGATGAAAGGAAGTTTCTCCAACAGTATTCATAAGCAGACCCTTCTCTGTCAGCATCTTTCCATCCTTCATATGCCCGGACAAGAGCCATATGGTCGCTGTAATCCTTTGCAGAAAATCTTGATTTTGCTGTTCCTGCCAACTGAGAGTTGGAAAATGAATTACATGATATCCAAATTACCCATTTCAAAATAGCTTTAAATTTGATTTCGAAAAAAATGAAGTGAAAACATGTATCTAACTAGTTTCAGCAGCAAAAGCCAAATGCTCATACACATACATGAAATCTGAGACATCCTAGATCAGTTTTCATCATATGTAAATCTTCAAATTATTTAATCGACTTACATCCTTCTTGTCTTGAGGAAGCAGAAAAGGGTCCCTAGCGCTCAATCCTGACACTACTGTGAGAACAGGATCAAAGCAGCGAAACACAGCACCCATAATAAGCATCTTGCCTAGCTTTGGATCAACTGGAAGCATTGAGAGGTATCTTCCTTAAAGAGAAAAGAAATAAAAACAATAAATCTGAGATCCAACAAACCAAATAGTATGACCAATACAATAATAAAAATTTTACACAATTTTATACCATAAAAGGAGACAGAGCGTACCAAGATTTGTAAGATTTTCGTTCTCATCTAATGCACTAATCATCTTTAAGAACTCAACTGCATTTTGCACCTGTGTGAAATTAAGTAATCAGTCTGTTGAATAAGCCAACATGTAACAAGTATGAAAGCAGGGAAGGGGAAGAGTTATTGTTCATGATCCGAATAGTGTCATCAACTCATCATTATTACCATTATTAGCCTTATCCCAATTATATGAGTTCAACTTTATGAATCCAATCTTAATCTATTTAATTTGTTATGGAATGTCTTTTATACTCTAGTTTATGCAAGTCATTCTTTCTGTGGCCTCTAGTCATATTACAACGGCTTACATTTGGCTTTCTTGGTGTTACACCTCGCTTTCTAATTCATTTCTCACACTAACTTTATCTCACCGCCTTCTTGATGCACCTTCCACTATCGTCTGTATATGCTCAAAATACCCAAGTTCATTTTGAACAACTTCATCTTCATTAGGAACAACTCCCTAGACACCTTTAATATAAATATTTCACTATTCCCTTCCTTAGAAGGGATGGTATAAGAACAAAGGTTATATTGCTCAGTTATTACTTGAATGCCCTGAGTTTGAACCGCAAAATTATCATTGCAATGCACATGTAAGACAAGGTACATCCCTTTCCACATCCTGCATTGGTGTGAGCCTCGTGTATGGTATGCCTTTATCTCTATGACTCTATCCTTCCTAGAGCACCATGTTCATTACCATTCATTAGTATGCATGAGGGTGTTTGCTTGTGTGATGCTTTCACATAATTATCACTTATAGCATAAATAAGCAAACAATAAATATCCATAAGCATATGTATGATTAAGTTTTTCAACAGCAGTTCAAAAGTTATAAAAGGTAAGGAAAAAAACAAGTACCTGTGTTGTATACTCGATCAGTGTCTAAGTCACTTGAATCATTTTTAGTCATTAAGCATAAATGTGTGTACTTCACTAGAACAATAGCATAATAATTTATGCATTCTATGCCCAAAAAATAGTTTGCTTTCATGGTTTACATACTTTTTACCCAAAAGGAGATGGGCCTGGATGCTTGCCTCTTCCCAAAAATTCTTTGTGAATCTCAGTAAATTAAAACCAGTAGAACAGCAACTTAACTTCAAGGATCATGCGATTAAACCCATCATCCAGCTAATGAAACTGTTCACACACCTACCATTATCTTTCAGTTTTTTCATCTTAAAACATAATAGCAAGCATTGGAAAAAAAAACATAGTATTTAAACAGCCCTAAATGGAAACTGATCCAAATTTTCCACAGGTTAAAAGCACCTTTAAAACCATGCTTGAAACATTTTCAAGCTGATAAAATAATAAGAGGGGTAAAATGAGAAATCATATGTTAAAAACTAGATTGGCTACCACCAATTACTTCTTAATATAATGATGTGCAGTGAATGTAGTTCCTCTAACAGCACACTTACATGGAACATAAGAAAGTCAACTTAAGCCCTACAGAATCGAATAAAATGACTTAATCAACGTAAACGCAACTATCATATAAAAGGAATGAAGACTCATAAACAAGACACGACTGATTGTGATAAAGTAAGATTGATGAGTAGAAGATCCATTTTAATGACTTACAGCCAACGGCTCTGGAGGCTGCATTGAAGCTGACAAAAACTGCGTTATAGAACCAAGCTGCAAGCTTTTTATTTGCAGGCATAAGGAGTTTAATGGAGTTCTCAGAAGTTCGGGAAGCTGGTAATCTGCAAAGGCATCATAAACACATTTAGGATAGAGATGATAGCATTCTCCTGGTTGAACACGACCTGCTCGACCTCTTCTCTGCAAAGCCAATGACCAAAGAAGGAATAAATGATTCACAAACGCATTTATTAACCAAGAAGGAAAATAAAAGTAATGTCATTAGAATCCAATAAGATCTCAAATAAGAAACTCTTTTTGCCGCCATATCAGCAGGCAATCAAGGTAATGTCTTTTTGTTAAATCTAACGAGTGTCAGGAAGTTTGAATCTTCTATGCTTGGCACTTACGCCAAAGAGAATGACTAATCTAAAAATAACAGGTATGTGTCCCTTCCAATTATTGAATTTCAAAACTTTCCGGCATTAATTTAAGACATGTGCAACATTGGACTACACTGAAAGATGTCTCAGCGTATCACACCAAAGTTCAAATTTGCAGAAGCACAAGACTAGCCAGCCCAGAATCGCAAAAGCCATTTACACAGTTCGCTACATGAATACTTATCCAACAACAACAACATCAAGCCTTTGTCCCACTATGTGGGGGTACATGAATAGTTATCCCAACTACAAAAATTAATCAAAAAAATAAATCTATTGCAAAAGTAAATCTAGTCATCTTATCCACAAATTTCCACCAGAAATTTAAAAAAAATCCCTTACAACACATTAGTATTAATGGCTCAGACTTGTACAATGATAGAACCAATGATGGACAGGAATAAAGTTTGCTATTTATCCTCTGGACACAAATATAAATGTTAAACAAATAAATAAATCATTGATCATCGAGATATGGATTTGCAAAAAAAAGGATTATCAAGTTATTATAGCTACTGTTAACTTGATGAACGTGAAGAGCAATGTTGAACAAGAACTAATCATATACCTTACATGCGGGAAACAGCAGAAGAAACCTCATGGAATTTGCATGAGAAATTGCAAGCAATGATAAAGGAAAAAAGGACAAAAATATATTACTTGTTGCGCCGAAGCTTTAGAAATCCAGGAAGGCAGCAAGCATGGTGTATTGTTTAAAGCATCGTATGTGGTCTCCTTTGCTTTGCCACAGTCAACCACAAAAACAATATCATTAATTGTAATACTTGCTTCAGCCATGTTTGTTGCAAGAACTATCTTGCGTACATTGGGAGGTGGATTTTGAAATATCAGCTTCTGCAAATATTAAAAGAACATATAGGTAGTATCAGACAAAATATAGATATTAAACATTACAAGATATTCATCATCATCACATAATTCAGAGCACAATACAAAACTAAAAAAATGGCATTACTAACCACCTGGCTGGTGCATCATCGAACAAGTTTCATGTGCTACATGGGCTTAGCTTACTTGCAAAAAGGTAGGTAACACTACTGGAATTAAGCAAAATATTTGTATGTATGCCACTAAAATATACAAACAGTTCATCGTTTTTTTTTTTTTTTTGGTAACTTCTCACTATTCCAAAACTGGCTTGTAACATCTATCCCATTTGCTCCCCATAGTTCCATTCGCACACTCATTAACTCCATAATGCGGACATCAATACGAAGATTTGGGGCATCTATCACAGGCGGCGTCATAAATCGACGGCCATTATTTAATTTTCATTTATGTATTATTTTCTAAATTTTAGCTTTTGTTTTATGTATTTCCTATTTTACCCCTAGGATAGTTTATGTGAGTGTTTTGGCCCAAGGGGCATTTTTGTAATTTTCTATTTTTTCTCATGTTATGGCCTATAAATAAGGGTCTTAAGCTATTGTAAGAGGGGGTTAATTATTGATATGAAAAACTATTTTCCACACTTGTGTTCTTCTTGGGAGAGAACGAGAGTGAGATTCCTATGGGAAGAAATCGAAGTTGTCACCAGCCGCAGGATGAGTCCGGGCCGTGATTTGAAGTCCCTTGGAGAAGGGCAATCGGATCACCCGTCAGTCTTCGGAAGAGTCCGGGGCTCGCGGTTTTATTGTCTCTTTTTTTCGTTTTATCTTCTATCTTCGTTTTTTTTCTTTTCTCGTGTTTTTTGTTCCTTCTTGTTGTTTCTAGTTTTCACCTTCATCTTCTCCATCCAAGCTTGTTTTCTATTTTAGATTGAATTGAATGTGGGTAGATTTGAAATTCAAAATTAAACATTGAAAATTTCAAAATCTTTCCTTATTTAATTAGATCTATTTTAGGAAAGTTTCCATTCTTATCTAATTGAATTTGAAATTCAAATTTGATTTAAGATAATATTTTTCTAAATCCCTTCCCTAATTTTTGGAGCCTTAATTATTCCAATTAAACTCCCCGTGGTCCCCTGCTTGCTGCCGGCCTCCCTTAGGAAATAATTCCTAATCTCCCTGCTGTCTCCCGTGACCAAAATCTGCATGAATAAAGGAACGAAATTTCCCAACCTTTAGTCACTTTCCAATTTCTGTAGAGAAGAATTAGGATTTAATTCTCTAATTCTTCTTTTCTGGAATTCCCGTAACTCACCTGGCCGATTTTTCCAAAGCCTTAATTCCCTCGATTATCCCTCCTTGTTTGGAAACAATTTCAACTGTTGTAACTCCCACCTTGGCCAAATTCTCATTCATACCTTGGCTCTAAATTGATTTCCAAATCTCTGAGAATAGAATTTAAGATTTAATTCATAAATTTTCCTCCCAGCTTCCCGCCTCCCTTATTGAATTTTCCCCAAAATCTGTCCCACTCATCTTTGGGAAGAATTTTTGAAGAGCAAACCAAGAGCTGGCCGTGACCTGCAAAAGCTCTTCTCCTTGCCCGAGAAAGCTCCCCAAGTCAAGAGTTTTGAGTTGGAAATTGTTCACAGCTTTCTCTCCACAATTTCGGCTGGATTACTTCCTCCAATTTCGCTACAATCTAGTCCACTGAAATCTGAAATTTCCTTTCAGATTTTTATTTGAAATCTGAAACGGTTTTTCAGATTTTAAAGAGAAAGAAGCTTGGAGCTTGCTTCCCCTCCCTCTCAAGAGAAAAAACTGAGATTCTTCTTAGGTTTTGGGCAAAGAAGTCAGAATTTCCTTCAGAATTCGGAGAGGAGATTTGTCCCTAGCAAAGCCGTCATTCTTCGTTCTACATCACTCCAGTAGCAACCATATTCTTGTAACCATTGCAGATGTTCCAACCGCATCAACAATCAGCAATTCTCAGCTAGTGCACCTTGCCTTTTTTAGCTACATGTTATTTAAACCATAGCTATGGAAAGGAAGAAAGTAAAGAGAAAAATTGGGATGATACTAGGTTAATAACAGAACCGGAAAACATATACAGAATTCATGAATCTAAACCAATGTTTGCTAATGTTAGGGCATCCCTCGATAGCAGCTCGCCAAGACCTAACTTGATTCTAGTGATAAGTGGACAAGCACCGACCAGGGCATCATGTATAACAGTATAAGTGATGCCCCACAACTTCAGTCATTCATGTTGAGAAGTAAGCCAGGGATAGCTATTCAGGTTGAGAAGTAAACAAGTGTTAGGTATGCATCACCTACGAGTGATTGACAAAAGGGGCCAGGTTTGGCTAAATCTATAATTGAGATAAAATTTTATTACAATGAATTTGACAATTTTGAAAGGAAAGGCTACAGAATAAACTGCCATAACAATTAAAAGAATGATAAATAATATGTTTTCAAGAAACTAGATCTAACGTGAATAATCCAATGATGCTAGAGATTAGAGTAGAATTATAAGGTATTATGTGCTGGAATGTTATCAATAGGAATGGATAATGGGCTATTTGGTTGGAAGTAAAATGAGTGTAAAGTAAAGTAAATGTAAGGGTTTTGAAAAGTATAATGTTTGGTTGGATGAAAAACAAATCCAAGGAAAAATAAAAGGAATGCATTGTATTCCATTCTAGTTCATTTTTGAGGTAAACCGTTCTTGCTTATTTTTACACGAGAATTGTTTACATCGCTCAAAAACTCGCATGACCACCGCCACCCTGTTGCCAGCTGCCACCACCATAGTGCACAGTCGACTGCAGGCCACTACCCACCACCACCACATCGCCACCGTCAGTCGCCCACTATTGCTGCCTACCAACAACAACCACCGCTGCCCGCCAACCACCGGACACTGCCAGCCGCCAGCCGCCAGCCACCGGACACCACCAGCCACCAACCATCGGACACCGCCAGCCACCAACCATCGGACACCGCTGACCATTGACCACCACCGTCGCCCTCCAACGCCAACCACTGGCCACCGCTGACCACCCTGGGCACAACTTTTTTACACTTTACATTGCATTTACTTTACTTTAAATCAAACAAAAAAAGTAAAGTCATGCATTCTTTTTACACGCATCCAAATAACTCCAAAGTATTCATTTTACATCACATTCCTTTTACACTTTATTCCTTTTTCAGGTAACTAAACAGCTCTTAAACTAAGATGTGAAAAGTTAAACTTGATTTTACATTAGCATGAATTTACAATACTGACAGGTACTTAAAAAATGAGAGATCAATTATTAATTTTCAAAGTGGAGTTCTTCAAGCATAGTTTGATTTATTTAATTAAAAGGCAAGAAAAAACTTTTTAATAAGATTCCACAATAATTCCATAAGAAAATTTTACCGTGCAATATGAAGTAACTATAGGTAATATATCAGCAATAAAAGAAATAATTAATAATAATAATAATAATAATAATTAAATGTAGAAGATAATGAAACTTAAAAAGTGAAAACTGAGAAGTAGTTAATTTTCAATAAAGGTTTTAAAAAATACATTAAAATTTCAAGATGAAGGAAAAAAATTCACGTGGCATAAATTGTTTGGCCACAAATGATAATCCTTTTTAACTGCTTCAATTTAAAAAAAAAATGCCCACAATTTGGATTTGTAAGAAAAAATGTAAAAACAAAAAGCATTATATATAATATTACATTGACCTTCCCTATGAATTCAATTTCAAGTGAAAAACATTTAAAATACAGCTTGTTCAGCCTTGTAAGAGCAGTAAATATTTGTCCCATGCCAAACAATAGAGCAAAGCATCCACAGCATTACCAAATGAAGATAGCTAGAAGCTTCCTTATATTCTTTGTATTTCTATTTAATTTTTTATTGTTTTATTTGTTTAAAAGTATTTTTCTTTGTCATAAATAGGCTTTTAAGGCAAAAGGGTGATTCACCAAAATAAATAATGAATACATCGTCAACATTGCTTTTGCAATAGGATTTCTGCACTTTCAAAACAAGTCTCTATCATAAATCCTACTGCATGAGCAAAGGTGATGATGTATTCCAGGAGAGGAGAGGAACAATTTATTGAATTTTTGTTTGAGAATCATCCCTCATAGGGGCTTTCTAGCTTGAGGTTTCTCTCCTGTTCGTAGAACTCTCAATTAAACAAAATTATGACTACAATAAAAATTTTAAATAGTTATGAGGCTCTATAATAAATTTTCTATTATGATAGCTTCTCATACAGTTCAACTTATTATAATGCGATCAAATAGTTTGTTACTATTACAGTCAACAGAGAAGCCTTTTTTTTTTTCCTCTTGCAAATGTCTAGTGAGAACATCCATGACTAAAGCAAAAATATATGGGCTTAAGGCTGATCCTTGATGTAATCCAATCGAAATAGAAAAATACTTGGTCAAACCACCTTGGTTTATGCTTTTTACTGATGATATTCTTCTTGTTGATAAGACTAGAGAGGGAGTTGAAGGTAAACTTGAATTATGCAGGTCAACCTTAGAGTCTAAAGGTTTTCGTTTGAGTAGATCTAAAACTGAATATATGGAGTGTAATTTTAGTAGTAATAGACCTAGTGAGGGGATTCTAACTTTGAGCGATTAAGTCATTAATAAGACACAAGAACTCAGTCCCAAGTCAGCCACTCAACTCACTCACCCAACCCATTCAACTCAGTCCACTCATCCCCACTTAAAACCTAAAGCCCACTCAACTCACCTCACTGAACTCATCCCGACTCACTGAGTTCACTCAGCCAACCTCTCTACTACCCAACCATTAGTTGATTAGGTATTTAATTTTGCTTTATTAGTATAATTATTCTTTTATTTGAGATTATTTATAATTAGTTTATAATTAATCTCAAATTAAATTTATTTAATTTGTAAAATATTAAATTAAAATATAATTAGTGATAATTAAATATAACTAATTATAATTAATTTATAAATTAATTATAGGTTAAGTATGATTAATTTATAATTAATCTTAAATTAAGTATAATAAATTATATGATAAAGTAATTAATTATAATTAGTTTTACTTAATTATAAATAATGTTTAGTTAGTTTGTAATTAATTTTAAGTTAAATATAATAGTTGTAGCTTAAATATAATTAATTATATTTAACTTATCCTAATTATAAATAAAAAAGATTCTTTTCTCGACGCTTGCAACGAACCGGCAAACCCCCGAGCGGCTCACGTAGCGTTTAGGGGTGGAAACCGGTGCGATGCTCGGGACGATTTAAGGATCCCTCTTCAAAGCTTGCAACGAGCCGGCAACCCCGGGCGCTCAAGTAGCGTTTAGGGCGGGAAACCGGTGCGGCGCTTGCGGGGATAAAAAATATTTCGCGACCGCGTTGTCATTTTTGACACCTACCTGAAGCGCTCACGTAGCGTCGATGGGAATGGTTGCCTCTTGGTTTTTCCCCTAAACGGGGGAGACCCCGGAGGCTGCCGAATTTTGGATCGAATATCCAAGGACTTAGGACAAACATGGACTTGGTTTGGACATTGCAAATGAACTTGAACTTAAAATAGATGACTTATGAACTTATTTTGAACACTATATTGAACATCAAAGGAGCAAGACTTGGACCTCATTTGAACTCAACAAGACTACAAAAGATTTGAACCAAAGAACCATGGCTTGGACATAAGCCTTGAACTGATTCAAACATTATATGGACTCTATGAACTTGAAACTAAGCAAATGACATAAACTGATGAAAATGACTTGGATCTAAATTTAAACCATGATTAGAGAGTCAAACTTTAATTCAATGGGTGTATGATCATTTCAAAACCACAAGTATTAATCATTAAGTTTAATGATGCAAGTCTCATGAATATAACTTCTCATAATCAAATAGTGTGTGACCTCATCATACATGTTTCAAACAATGTGCAAAGATAAGAAGTTCATAATTATGACATGTCTACAAGTAATGAACAATCACAGGATGTGTGATTAGTCACTACATGAGGGCCCAGGGAGCATGATAATTGATTTGTAAACATGATTCACCCAAGCATAATCAATAGGAATCATCATCTCAATTGACTGGTTATCGTATAAAGAGCTCCAATAGGTTGCAATTGACCCATAAAGCTACCCAATAAAAGGCAAATCTTTAATCAACAATAATGAACTTGACAGAACTTGTGGTACTTGAAGATACATGCAACAACAATTGTTAGAAGAATTGAAGGAAGCAAAAGCAAATACATACATAGTAGCAAACACAGCATGTGCAACGGTGACAGTCAACAACGAACAAAGCTACAACACATTCAGTCAAAAAACAATCAATGGTTTAGAAATACGTTGATCCACCGCAAGAAAAGTAGAAGATATGCAGTGGATGTAGGCTCCTACAAGTACAAGAAGATCAATTGTATACCAAACGTGGTACCACAAGCAAAATATAAAGTGCTACGATAAATACCAAATCCTACAAGCTATTAAAGGAGGCCGATATACATCAACTCGATACTGTGAGCAAATGTTAAAGATCTGCAACACATACTACTCTCTACGAAAACAAAATGTATGTGTCACATGCCCTGATAGGTAGATGCGTAAAGACTACAGTAATTCAGTATCCGTAGTCAACTTCAGTCTAAGGATGAATACATCTACTCCAACAGTAGTGGCCGTGTTTATAAAGACCAAAATCAAACAAAAGCATAAAGACTACAAGTTCCTACGAGCTTCCACAACATAAGGCAGGAGGCTCGTTAGGCACTATGACCCGCCTACGAAAATCAACAATAGGCACGACAGTTTACCTGTACGAAGCAGCGAACATCCAATTCAGAAGCTGCTACGCCACGCCCCGGTCCGCAACACCGTACTAGCGGACAGAAGGCGTGTAATAAGCTCTGAAATCAAATGTTGTGAATTCAAATGTCAATAATCTGCACATTACAAATAATTTAAAATACCCCTGCACGTGACCCTAACTTGTATACACATAGGTACACTAAAAAAGGTAAAGCAATAACAACCCGCATGGGCCCCGGCGAGTGTGTTATTGGTATACACGTGACGTCTAGGGATGCTGCGCGGGTTGACAAGTGAATTCAGGCTCAAACCGATCCTCCTATACGTATAAATAGGAGTCGACAAGGTTCGAACCAATAAATAAAATTGTGGCCGTGACGACCAAATATTTATTTTAATACATCATATTAGGCCGTCTATGCATATAAAAATGAGAATTCACTTTTAAGGTACAAAGCCTACGAAATTCATCCTCTATCGACAACCCATAGAGTTGACAAGGTTCAATCCATAAAGAAAGTGACCCCAAACACCCCGATGATGGCCGTATTGATTGGTTATCTCACCGAGGGGTTCCCAAATACTTTCAATTGTCCCCAAAAGTCCATTCCAAATACTTTCAAACTCTACCCAAAATATCCACCAAAAATGCCAAAACTGCACAAAAATTCCAAAACCCACAAAAATCCAAAAATCCAGAAAATTCTCAAAAATCCCAAAATATTTAAAAATGAAATAAACCATCAAAATTTAAAGCAAAGCCCATCCACCCTCCGCAACAGTCTGCCGGGTGGACAAATTCAAAAAAACTCTAGCTCACAAAGAGCCAAATGCCTAGTCGAAAATATCACTAGGACCATTCTCAAACAATCTTTTGCCAGTAGAGCTGGTACGTGTCCTCTAACCGGCAGTTTCGCCGCCAAATGGCACTGCAGGTAAACGTATGACCCGGGGCCCCTGAACCGAGTGGTTTTGCCGCCAAATGGCACCACAGATACCGGTTATGGCCAGAGCCAATACGCTCCTTAATGGCGTAAATCCTGAGATATGAATCAAGGGATATGATCGATAGGGCACAAAGCCCTCTGAAGCTAAGGTGGATTCAAATTTGCCCCTTAGACAAACATCAACCCCGGTCTATAAGGACCCCTTGGACGAAGCAACCCATGGCTGCCGACAGGATCCTTCTGTCAGGTTGGGTCGACTACCTCCTCTACTAAGAGAGACCAGGACCAGATGGCCCGGATGACGGAACCATGGATCTGATCGGCCCATCATCGATTCCCTCACCATCTGCTTAAGTGCTAGATGGTGAAATTTCAAGTTTTAAATATCAATCTCTCAACCCTTCAAATCCAAATTTCCAAACATTTCCAAATACCCAAATCAAAACCCAATTTTCAAACCAATTGCTGCCTACTAATGCCAGATAACATGTATTTCAACGTATGATCGACGACTAGCCTTAACTAAGTTCTCCTCCGTTATCGGGAGGGGTAATTAACTATAGGGGCTTGCGCCTATAGGAAACCAGAACTCAGATCATAAAGTCCTCACCAAATGAGGGCGAAATCTCTGGGTAGTGTCTTATTCTACAAACCCATCTGCCTTCCAAAATTTACCTCGGAACTTGTTCGTTAAAACTCCCTCGCCGAATAAGAAGAGCGAGCGGAGGCCGGGGCCGAATTTTCGGAGCCCACAATAGTGCAATCCTTTTGAGCCTAGAAGAGAAGTTCTAAGGGTTGATAAAGGAATGACTAAGAGATTGGGCAAATTTGGGATCTCTATATCTCAAAAACTCTCTAGCCTTTTGGTTTTATTCTCAAGAAGAAGTTATACACCTGTTAATGTATAATATAAGCTCTTGAAGGCGCACTTGGATGAATTCAATTGGATTATTTTGGATTGAAAAGCATAAGATTGAAGAAATGAACAGCATTCATTCTACTAAGCTTATACCTTTTAGGTTTGAGCATTTTGGGACATGTGTATGGGAAGGAGACTCTTGCTATGACCAAAGTCAAGGCTCTGCTAAACTCCAATGAGATTCAAAGGGGGTTGAGGTGAAGCATGAAGAGGCGATTGATGCCCTTGCTGAGAGAGTTAGACCCAAGAAGGGAGTCCAAAGCTAAGAAACAGTTAGACCAAGTCTAAAGGCAAGATGAAGTGCTCTTTTTTCACAAGAAGGACAGGTTGAAAAGATAATCCTCGAAATTGAAGACCAAACATCAAGATAAAGAAAAGAGTAGTCGAGACCTCATGTGTGGAGGAAGGGCATAAAGTTCAGATGCCCTTGTAATATCAAATATTGAGCCTAGCAAGGAGTCGATACTTGATTCCAGGTGCTTGTACCACATGTAATCGTGGGTGTTTGAAGAGTTGGGAAAGAGAAGGAAGGAGGTTTGGTGTACTTAGGAAACAAAAAATCATGCTAGATCCAAGGACAAGGCAACATTCGATTGATGCTCTATGATGGATAGGAGATGATCTTCAAGCAAGTGAGATATATATCAAAACTTAAAAGAAATCCAATTTCTTTGGGAGTATATGACAAAAAGTGCTACTCATTTAAGTGCGATGGAGGAAGTCTCAAGGTGTGCAAGGGTTTCACTTGTTATATCAAAGGGTGAGGATGAATAGTGTATGCATTGCATAAGGCAAACATATTGGTGGACAAGCTGCTTACATATTATTGCATCAAAGGTTGGGAGATATGTAGCCAAAAGGAATGATAGTTGCACAAGCAGGTGCATTTGGAGCTGAGCCCAATGAAATTGACTTTGTGAGCTTTGCGTAGTTGGCAAAGCAAGTAGGCTGAATTTTCGAATGCAAGACATGATCTAAGAGAGCTTCAGATTATGTACAGCGATTGTGGGGGTCAACCAAGCATGAGTCTCATGGAGGAGCAATATACTTTCTTTCTCTAATTGATGATTATCTAAAAAGCTTTGGGTTTTCTTTTTAAAAAGCAAGAATGAAGCCTTGGATAAGTTACAAGAAGGGAAGGTTCTTGTGAGAATCAAGTAGGGAAGAAGATAAAAATATTGAACCGATAATGGATTGGAATTTTGCTCCAATGATTAAAGGAATTTTGTAAGGTGCATGTAATAGCAGACACCTAACTGTGAGACACTCCTCAACATAATGGGTTGGTCGAAAGGTTCAATAGACCATTCTGTAGAGAGTGGGGTGTATGTTGGACAATGCAAAGCTTCCAAGTCATTTTGTGCAAAGGTAAGTTAGCACAACTACATTCCTTATCAATAGTGGTCCTTCAAGGTAATTGACTTCAAAACTTCTCAAGAGATATGGAGTAGACAAGTAGCATGTTACAAGGAGTTGAGAATGTTTGAAGTCAATTACACTTGAAGCTCTCTTAGAGGTTTTGGAAGTCAATTACATGATAGCGTTTGGATGTCAAAACCACATTCTTACATGGAGATTTGGAGGAGACTATGGAACAACATAAGGTTCCCCACAACTCACCATCTAAGAGCTACTAAGAGAGTCCATCTCTCTCATTTACTATTGCCTTATAGAAGCTTCTTAGTATGCTTAGGTGTGAGGCTTGACTTCACAAGTTGCTGGTTTGGCTAATACCTTCTTCCAATGAGTTGCAAGTCGCGACTTCCTTGCCTTTGTCGTCAAGGGATGATGGGTTTGGGGTAGCATTTATTTGAGAGGTATTGTGAGGCATGGGAGTCTTTGGCGGGAAATGATTCGACGTGGAATGAAATGTGAGAGGGATTCAAGATTTTTTTTTACCTAAATTGTAATATAAAGGAAAGAATATTATCATCAATCATCATCATCATCATCATCATCATCATAAAAGTTCGTGTCACTCGTGCAAATTAATTCGTGTCCTTATGTGGTGTCAACTATTCTAATTTTCGTCCATGTAGCGACCTGAACAACGTGAGTGTTTATTTAAGGTTTTTGTTGTTTGAATGCATTGGCTTAATAGTGCAAGAGACTAGGGGGTTGATGAGGAGAACATGTGTGAGAGAGATGAAGCGGGAGAGTATGAGAGAGAAGTATAGTTGTAGAAGGATGGTGGGTCGTGGGCTAGCATGATTTGGAGGAAGGTTCATATGAGGGATGGGGAGTCATGGTGCTGCACGATTCAACATGGAATGAAAGGGAAAGGGATTAGAGAGTTTTTTTTTCTTAATAGTAATAATAAGAAAAAATAATATTTATTATTATTATTTTCATAAAATTTTCGTGCTCTGTCAAATCAAAGTCATGTCCCCACCTAGTGCATGGGCTACTTTTTCATTTTTTCATCCATGTGGTTGAGTATTTTATTTAAGCTGTTTTTGTCTCGAACCATTGGCTCAATGTGTTTCGTGAAGAATGTTTTTTGGCCGATTCGACTTTGGTTGACACATTCAAATAGCATTTGCAGTACCATATTTGCCTTGGTTGAGTCAACCTATAATTGGTTATTGAGGAAAACATCATTTAACATATACAACAAAGCAAATTATCTTTTTCATGTGTCATACAACTGTTTTCTCGAATCATACTTTTTTTTTTATAAATTCATTTATTTAAAGCAAATGTATATATATTGATGTAGAACAAAGTGGAGGGGGTAATAAAAAAAATTAAATATCTGAAATTCAATTTCAGATTTCTCTTAATTAAGGGATTTGAATTTGAAATTCAAATAAGATGAGGGAAGGATAAATAGGTGATTAATTGTTCCCCAAATTGAATTCCTAATAAGGAAGGAAATAATAAATTAGGGAGAGAGGGGCCGGCCATATTGGGAGGGAGGAGAAAGTCCACATACAATGTATGTGGACCTAGTATTAATGGATGGGTTAATAAATCTAAATTAATTAATTTCAGATTTGAGAGATTTGAGGGGTTCCTAAAGAGAGTTGTGTTTAATTAGAAAGCTTTGGAATTCCAATTATTATGAATTTGAATTCAAATTCTTTCCAAATAACAAGAGCAAAATAAGGAATAACAAATGGGAATTTAATTTGGATCTAATGAGAATTTAGGGAGGTCGACAGTTAAGGATGATATAATGGGTGTAATTAATGGGGAGAGGGAATTGGGAGGGGAATTTAAAACTTCCTAAATCATGATTCTAAATTAGGAAAAGGGAAATTAAATTAAATCTAATTTAAAATCAAATAGGCTTAAATTTAGGAACTTTCTAATTTAGCTTAAGTTAATTTTAGGAAAGTATTTGAAATTCAAAGTTGAATTTCAATATATTTTAATTCTTCCCCCAAATTAGGTAGGCTAATTTGTGTAATTATGTTATTGAAACATCATTAAGAGGAAAAAAGGGATGGGGGTGGCTGGCGCTAGGAGGATGGGAGGAGATGGGGTGGCCGACTGGAGGTGGTGGTGGAGTGGTTTATGACCGGCGGTGATATGGATAAATTGGATGATGCTTGTGGCTTTAGAGGGGTTTGTGGGAGAAATCGGCCGGTGCAAGGGGGGATTTTGGCCGGCGGTCAAGGGAGGAGGAGAAAAGGATTAGGGAAAGAAAGGATACAACCGTGAGCCCGGACACATCCTGCAGCTGACGGTAATACATTGCCCTTCCAAAGGGACTTCAAGCCACGAGCCCGGACCCATCCTGCGCTGGTGGGAACTCGATTCCCTCCCATAGGAATCTCACCAAGTTCTCTCCAAAAAACACAAGTGCAAACAAATTTTAATAATAATCCATCATTACATTACATAAGTAAGGGCCTCTATATATAGGCCAAGAAATTTAAAACAAGACACATATGCCCCTAGGGCTAACATAGAATGACCCTCTTAAGAAAGAGTAAAAGGAAAAATTCATAATAAAAATAAAATACAAATAACAAAATAAGATAAGGGGAATGATCTCGGCCGTTGATCATCGTCTCCTCCTTTGAAAATCTTCATGACAGATGTCTGCATCATATATATGTTTAAATCTTTATTGCTGGTGGATCTTGAGTTATAATTATTGTCTAGGTAATTGTTATGATAGTTCTTTTATTTGCTAGCAAATTGCCTTTTATGCATTCTAACTTCGATTTGATGTTACTAGGGAAATCAAGAATCCATGGATTTGGCGTTTTTTGCTAAGCTTCCACACAGGGCTGGAGATATGGTAATACCCGAGATAGCATATTGGGTGATCTATTTTGATACTTGATTTTTTTTTTTTTTTTTTGCACTCACAGATTTTGCGCAGGTCATTGAATTTTCTGGTGAACTTGCCGACACCAATCAATTGCGGATATAAGGGAACATTGCATATACAATTCACAAGTGGTAAGCGGATATTTTTTTCCATTGACGGCTATTCATTTCTTTATGAACTTTTCCCATTTGATGTCAGCGATAGTCGGGTTGGCAAGTTTTCTTTTGTTTTTTTTTCTTTATACTCTTTCCTGCGCATTTTGTCAAGTAGTATGCCTCTTAGTTTCTTCTCTACTATACCTCTGAAAATGAGCTTGATACTTCTTTTCTCATGGAGATATTTACCATTAATAAGTAACAAATTAGTTCGTTGAGTTTCAAGCTATTTTCTTACTTGTCACGTGTGGAGGTATTTTAGATCAAGAGAATCTCCCGAAAGTCCTTGCTCTTTTAACTAGTATCTTCTCGTGCATTTCACTAGATTTTAATCGGAACAGCTCTCTTCCCATCAAACTCTGTATTTGTGCTCCTATAGTGGTAAATGACTTGACATGGAATGATGCTGTTGGGATAGTGGTTCTGCAAATAAATGGACAATGGTGTACTACAAAATGAAGTGCACCTTATTTTAATTTTAAAACCAAGCCATATGATCTACTTAAATACTGTTCATGATCATTTCAGCATTTACATTTATGTGATCAAACGATTTTTTTTAATGTTTAAAATAATTTAAGCATTTAAAAAGATGCTACGGAGTGAAGTAGTATGTTGGTTCCTATTTATAAGAATAAAGGTGATGCACAGAGGTGCAAATTATAAGAGAATAAGTTAGAATGTCTACATTGAGATTTAGGGAGAGAGATAATTGAGCATAGGTTTTATATGTGATGCAAATGTTTCTCAAATAAGTTTGGATTCATGTCGGGCAGGTCTACTATGGAAGCTATACATTGTTGAGAGTTTTGAGGAAAAATGAGGATCCTTATATGATATTTATTGATTTCGAGAAAGCATATGATAAAATTCTAATAGAAATTTCTTGAGAGATCTAGAAAGAAAGAGTTAATAATTCTTATATTCAAGTTGTTAAGGTTATGTATGCGGAGCTTTTCTGAGCATAAGTTGTTTGACATAAGCATTTTCCTATTTCATTTGGATTACATGAAGAATCAGTTAAAGCCCATGTCTTTTTTGCTTTAGTCTGATGTCTTTCTAGACATTGGAAGGGAATGTTAACCATTAGGTGGTTAAAGTGGTCCACCTCTTGTTTTAAATTTTGTTTAAGCCATTTGCTTATTCAACTTTGAAATTTAGTTCAATTGATGTCCAAATGAGTGTTCAAATAAGATTCAATATTGTTTAAAGTCCTTGGATTTTCAATCCAAATTTCGGCAGCCTCCCGGCGTCTCCCCCGTTTAGGGGAAAAACCAAGAGACCGCCTACCCGCCACGTCAATAAAGACGTGCACGGTTGGTGTTGGTGAGACACCGCGGCAGTTGTATTTTTTTGTTTTTCTCCCACCACGGCCAATAAAGGCGTGCATGGGGTTTTAAAAAGACATTTTTGAAAGATAACAATTGCTTTCCCCCCGCCCGGGGGTACTTATAAGTTACCCCGCTTCGCCATACGTGCCGCACCGGGGTCCCATCCCACCACGGCCAATAAAGGCGTGCATGGGGCGGTTCTCCGGTTTGCCACGAATATTGAAGCAAGGTTTAGGTGATTGCCCGCATCGTCGTAGGCGTCGGATCGGGGTCCCATCCCACCACGCGCACTAAAGGCGTGCTTGGGGCGGTTTTCCGGTCGCCACGAACTTCGAGAACGAGAATCTAAGTTTAGAAGAATTCGTACCTCCGTGGGGTTGTAGTGTTTGACACGTGGATCGAGGGGTCACTCGCTTACCTCGTCGTAGGTGTCGCACCGGGTTCCCTCCTACCACGGCCACTAAAGGCGTGCTTAGGTGGTTTGCCGGTCCGACACGGACGCCGAGGAAAGAGAGTGGGGGGAAGGACTTCATACCTTTGCGAGGATTGTCGGTGTCGGCCTGAGGATCGAGGGATGAGAGAGTAGCATTTTTTGTAATTAATGATAATTAATCATTTAATTATAAATAATCCATTAATTATATTTAATTACAATTAATGTTATTTAATTATAATAATTATAATTAAATAAATAATTAAATAATTAATCAAAATTAATAATGTTTAACTATTATAATTAACCTATTAATTATAATTAGTTAGGTCTAATTATAATTAATAATAATTAATGATAATTAGGGGTTAAACATAATTAATAATAATTATAATATTTAATTATAATTAATTATAATTAGTATAATTATTAATTAATTATAATTAAGAAATAATTATTAGATTAATTATAACTAATATAAATTAATTAATATATATAATTATAAAAAACTAATCTCTCCCTCTCTATTCTCTCTAGCTTGGCTGAGTTACAGGATTTGGCCGAATAAGAGCGTGATAAGGGAGAAAGTTACCTTCCAGCTAGCGAGCTCCCTGTTCTTGTGTCCGATCAAGATGCCGCAACTTCCGATCCTTTTGGAAGGGAAAGTCGGAGATGGAGCTGAGTCGGAGAACCAGGAAGGAGCCGAAGAAACGCACGGTAGGGAGAAAGTTACCGTCCCAGCAAGCGAGCTCCAGTTCGGGCTTCCGATCCGACAGGGAGGGACAGTCGTCGACGAGAGCGAAGTCGCACAGCCACGACGGGGTCGGAGGGGCGTGCGAAGGGGAGAAAGGTGCCTTCACAGCAAGCGAGCTCGTGTTGGTTGCTTCCGATCAAAGTATCGGAACTTCCGATCTGTCTGGAAGGGAAAGTCGCTCGAAGGAGCTTCGTCGAACAGCCGGGAAGGAGTCGGAGAAACGCACGGAAGGTCGGCTTCTCTCCCTTCTCCCCCTCTCTCTCTCTCTCTCTCCCTCTCTCTCTCTCTCTCTCTCTGCTTGGAGTCGGCACAGTGACGGGAAAGGCGGGAGGAGGTCGGAGCTGAGGGAGTATCGTGGATGGGGAAGTGTCAAAGCAGAGAGTGGGATCGCGTCGAGTCGAGCGTGGAAGGAGCTACGAGAGTCGAGCTCGGGCGTGGAAGAGCGTCGTGGGAGCAGAGACGAAGAGATCGGGCTGGGGAAGATGTGGTAAGGGATGCTTCCTCTCTCTCTCTCTCTCTCTCTCTCTCTCTCTCTCTCTCTCTCTCTCTGCGAACTGGAGGGAGGCGGAGGTCGGGCTGTTGGAACGGAGGCAGTGAGGTGGGGTTACGGGAGGAGAAGAGGTCGTGGCAGCTGGATGGAGATCGGAGGAGGAAAGGAGCAGGGCTTCTATTTAACGACGCGAACAGGCGACAATCGAGGAGCTGCCGCGGGATTTGCGGGATCAGACGCGATGTTTCAGCTGGATTCACGGGATTTGATCGCAAATCAGAGCAGCTCGCAGGATTTCGGGGATCCTTCGACAGTCCGAGGTATGCGGGATATCCGGCAATATTCGTGGACCCGATGGATTGGAGCAGGTATACATGTCATTTTTATTCTTCTTTGGATATTATATGGAGGTCAACACTTACCTGGCCTCCTCTCGTCCGCCCCAGAGCCGAGACCTCCAAGCCGATCCATCTCCTCTCTGTGCCGAGCCAAGCTCCTCTCCACTCTACCCGATCCCCTCTCATACCCGAGCCCTAACTCCACTTAAAACATAACCTACTCACTCAACTCAGCCACTCTCTCAAACTCAGCCCAAGTCAGCCACTCAACTCACTCACCCAACCCATTCAACTCAGTCCACTCATCCCCACTTAAAACCTAAAGCCCACTCAACTCACCTCACTGAACTCATCCCGACTCACTGAGTTCACTCAGCCCACCCTCTCTACTACCCAACCATTAGTTGATTAGGTATTTAATTTTGCTTTATTAGTATAATTATTCTTTTATTTGAGATTATTTATAATTAGTTTATAATTAATCTCAAATTAAATTTATTTAATTTGTAATTAATATTAAATTAAAA
Source organism: Dendrobium nobile (assembly GCA_022539455.1). Classification (NCBI taxonomy): domain Eukaryota; kingdom Viridiplantae; phylum Streptophyta; class Magnoliopsida; order Asparagales; family Orchidaceae; genus Dendrobium; species Dendrobium nobile. The sequence goes on along the minus strand of CM039722.1, from coordinate 50,217,075 downwards.
TATAATTAGTGATTAATTAAATATAACTAATTATAATTAATTTATAATTAATTATAGGTTAAGTATGATTAATTTATAATTAATCTTAAATTAAGTATAATTAATTTATATGATAAATGTAATTAATTATAATTAGTTTTATACTTAATTATAAATAATGTTTAGTTAGTTTGTAATTAATTTTAAGTTAAATATAATTAGTTGTAGCTTAAATATAATTAATTATATTTAACTTATCACTAATTATAAATAAAAAAGATTCTTTTCTCGACGCTTGCAACGAACCGGCAAACCCCCGAGGCGCTCACGTAGCGTTTAGGGTGGGAAACCGGTGCGATGCTCGCGACGATTTAAGGATCCCTCTTCAAAGCTTGCAACGAGCCGGCAAACCCCCGAGGCGCTCAAGTAGCGTTTAGGGCGGGAAACCGGTGCGGCGCTTGCGGGGATAAAAAAATATTTCGCGACCGCGGTGTCATTTTTGACACCTACCTGAAGCGCTCACGTAGCGTCGATGGGAATGGTTTGCCTCTTGGTTTTTTTCCCCTAAACGGGGAGACGCCGGGAGGCTGCCGAATTTTGGATCGAATATCCAAGGACTTAGGACAAACAGTGGACTTGGTTTGGACATTGCAAATGAACTTGAACTTAAAATAGATGACTTATGAACTTATTTTGAACACTATATTTGAACATCAAAGGAGCAAGACTTGGACTCTCATTTGAACTCAACAAGACTACAAAAGGATTTGAACTCAAATGAACCATGGGCTTGGACATAAGCCTTGAACTTGATTCATACATTATATGGACTCTATTGAACTTGAAACTAAGCAAATGACATAAACTTGATGATAATGACTTGTGGATCTAAATTTAAACCATGATTAGAGAGTCTAACTTTAATTCAATGGGTGTATGATCATTTCAAAGACCACAAGTATTAATCATTAAGTTTAATGATGCAAGTTCTCAATGAATATAACTTTCTCATAATCAAATATGTGTGTGACCTCATCATACATGTTTCAAACAATGTGCAAAGATAAGAAGTTCATAATTATGACATGTCTACAAGTAATGAACAATCACAAGGATGTGTGATTTAGTCACTACATGAGGGCCCAAGGAGCATGATAATTGATTTGTAAACATGATTCATCCCCAAGCAATAATCAATAGGAATCATCATCTCAATTGACTGGTTATCGTATAAGAGCTCCAATAGGTATTGCAATTGACCCATAAAAGCTACTCCAATAAAAGTGCAAATCTTTTATCAACAATAATGAACTTGACAGAAGCTTGTGGTATCTTGAAGATACATGCAACAATTGTTAGAAGAATTGAAGGAATGCAAAAGCAAATACATCAATTGTAGCAAACACATGCATGTGCAACGGTGACAGTCAACAACGAATAACAAATGCTACAACACATTTGCAGTCAATAAACAATCAATGGTTATGAAATACGTTGATCCACCGCAAGAAAAGATAGAAGATATGCAGTGGATGTAGGCTCCTACAAGTTATCATAGAAGATCAATTGTATACCAAACGTGGTATCCACAAGCAAAATATAAAAGTGCTACGATAAATACCAAATCCTACAAGCTATTAAAGGAGGCCTGATATACATTCAACTCGATATCTGTGAGCAAATGTTAAAGATCTGCAACACATACGATCTCTCTACGAAAACAAAATGTATGTGTCACATGCCACTGATAGGTAGATGCGTAAAGACTACAGTAAATGCAGTATCCTGTAGTCAACTTCAGTCTAAGGATGAATACATCTACCTCCAACAGTAGTGGCCGTGTTATAAAGACCAAAATCAAAGCAAAATGCATAAAGACTACAAGTTCCTACGAGCTTCCACAACATAAGGCAGGAGGCTCGTTAGTGCACTATGACCCGCCTACGAAAATCAACAAATAGTGCACGACAGTTTACCTGTACGAAGCAGCGAACAACTCAATTCAGAAGCTGCTACGCCACGCCCCCCGGATCCGCAACACTCGTACTAGCGGACAGAAGGCGTTATAAGCTCTGAAATCAAATGTTGTGTATTCAATGTCAATTATCTGCACAATTACAAATAATTTTAAAATACCCCTGCACGTGCACCATAACTTGTATACACATAGGTACACTAAAAAAGGGTAAATGCAATTACAACCCGCATGGGCCCCGGCGAGTGTGTTATTGGTATACACGTGACGTCTAGGGATGCTGCGCGGGTTGACAAGTGAATTCAGGCTCAAACCCGATCCTCCTATACGGATTAATAGGAGTCGACAAGGTTCGAACCAATAAATAAATATGTGGCCGTGACGACCAGAATATTTATTTTAATACATTCATATTAGGCCGTCTATGCATATAACAATGAGAATTCACTTTTAAGGGTACAAAGCCTACGAAATTCGATCCTCTATCGACAACCCGATAGAGTTGACAAGGTTCAATCCATAAAGTGAAAGTGACCCCAAACACCCCGATGATGGCCGTATTGATTGGTTATCTCAACCGGAGGGGTTCCCAAATACTTTCAATTGTCTCCCAAAAGTCCATTCCAAATACTTTCAAACTCTACCCAAAATATCCACCAAAAATGCCAAAACTGCACAAAAATTCCAAAACTCCACAAAAATCCCAAAAATCCAGAAAATTCTCAAAAATCCCAAGAATATTTAAAAATGAAATAAATCCATCAAAATTTAAAGCAAAGCCCATCCACCCTCCGCAACAGTCTGCCGGGGTGGACAAATTCAAATAAACTCTAGCTCACAAAGAGCCAAATGCCTAGTCGAAAATATCACTAGGATCCATTCTCAAACAATCTTTTGCCAGTAAGGACGTGGTACGTGTCCTCTAACCGGCAGTTTCGCCGCCAAATGGCACTGCAGGTAAACGGTTTTGACCCGGGGCCCTCTGAACCCGAGTGGTTTTGCCGCCAAATGGCACCACAGATACCGGTTATGGCCAGAGCCAATACGCTCCTTAATGGCGTTAAATCCTTGAGATATGAATCAATAGGATATGATCGATAGGGCACAAAGCCCTCTGTAAGCTAAGGTGGATTCAAATTTGTCCCCTTAGACAAACATTCAACCCCGGTCTATAAGGACCCCTTGGACGAAGCAACCCATGGCTGCCGACAAGGATCCTTCTGTCAGGTTGGGTCGACTACCTCCTCTGACTAAGTAGACCAGGGACCATGATGGCCCGGGATGACGGAACCATGGGATCTTGATCGGGCCCATCATCGATTCCCTCACCATCTGCTTTAAGTGCTAGATGGTGAAATTTCAAGTTTTAAATATCAATCTCTCAACCCTTCAAATTCCAAATTTCCAAACATTTCCAAATACCCAAATCTAAACCCAATTTTCAAACCAATTGCTGCTACTATATGCCAGATAACATGTATTTTCTACGTATCTGATCGACGACTAGCCTTAATCGAAAGTTCTCTCTCGTTATCGGGAGGGGTAATTAACTATAGGGGCTTGCGCCTATAGGAAACCAGAACTCAGATCATAAAGTCCTCACCAAATGAGGGCGAAATCTCTGGGTAGTGTCTTATCTACAAACCCATCTGCCTTCCAAAATTTACCTCGGAACTTAGTTCGTTAAAACTCCCTCGCCGAATAAGAAGAGCGAGCGGAGGCCGGGGCCGAATTTTCGGAGCCCACAATAGTGCAATCCTTTTGAGCCTAGAAGATGAAGTTCTAAGGGTTGATAAAGGAATGACTATAGAGATTTGGGCAAATTTGGGATCTCTATATCTCAAAAACTCTCTAGCCTTTTGGTTTTATCTCAAGAAGAAGTTATACACCTTGTTAATGTATGAATATAAGCTCTTGAAGGCGCACTTGGATGAATTCAATTGGATTATTTTGGATTTGAAAAGCATAAGATTGAAGATGAAGATCAAGCATTCATTCTACTAAGCTTATTACCTTTTAGGTTTGAGCATTTTGTGGACATGTTGTATGGGAAGGAGACTCTTGCTATGACCAAAGTCAAGGCTCTGCTTAACTCCAATGAGATTCAAAGGGGGGTTGAGGTGAAGCATGAAGAGGCGATTGATGCCCTTGCTGTGAGAGGTAGACCCAAGAAGTGGGAGTCCAAAGCTAAGAAACATGTTAGATCCAAGTCTAAAGGCAAGATGAAGTGCTTCTTTTGTCACAAGGAAGGACAGGTTGAAAAGATAATCCTCGAAATTGAAGACCAAACATCAAGATAAAGAAAAGAGTAGTCGAGATACCTCATGTGTGGAGGAAGGGCATGAAAGTTCAGATGCCCTTGTAATATCAAATATTGAGCCTAGCAAGGAGTCGATACTTGATTCCAGGTGCTTGTACCACATGTAATCGTGGGTGGTTTGAAGAGTTGGGAAAGAGAAGGAAGGAGGTTTGGTGTACTTAGGAAACAAAAAATCATGCTAGATCCAAGGACAAGGCAACATTCGATTGATGCTCTATGATGGATAGGAGATGATTCTCAAGCAAGTGAGATATATATCAAAACTTAAAAGAAATCCAATTTCTTTGGGAGTATATGACAAAAATGGCTACTCATTTAAGTGCGATGGAGGAAGTCTCAAGGTGTGCAAGGGTTCACTTGTTATATTCAAAGGTGTGAGGATGAATAGTGTATGCATATTGCAAGGCAAAACATTGATTGGTGGACAAGCTAGCTTGACTATATTATTGCATCAAAGGTTGGGAGATATGTTAGCCAAAGAGGAATGGATGAGTTGCACAAGCAAGGTGCATTTGGGAGCTTGATGCCCAATGAAATTGACTTTTGTGAGCTTTGCGTAGTTGGCAAAGCAAGTAGGCTGAAATTTTCGAATGCAAGACATGATTCTAAGAGAGCTTCAGATTATGTACATGCTGATTTGTGGGGTCAACCAAGCATGAGTCTCATGGAGGAGCAATATACTTTCTTTCTCTAATTGATGATTATTCTAAAAAGCTTTGGGTTTTCTTTTTAAAAAGCAAGAATGAAGCCTTGGATAAGTTCAATGAATGGAAGGTTCTTGTGGAGAATCAAGTAGGGAAGAAGATTAAAAAGATTAGAACCGATAATGGATTGGAATTTTGCTCCAATGAGTTAAAGGAATTTTGTAAGGTGCATGTAATAGCATGACACCTAACTGTGAGACACTCCTCAACATAATGGGTTGGTCGAAAGGTTCAATAGGACCATTCTGTAGAGAGTGGGGTGTATGTTGGACAATGCAAAGCTTCCTAAGTCATTTTGTGCAAAGGTAGTTAGCACAACTACATTCCTTATCAATATGTGTCCTTCAAGTGTAATTGACTTCAAAACTTCTCAAGAGATATGGAGTAGACAAGTAGCATGTTACAAGGAGTTGAGAATGTTTGGAAGTCAATTACACTTGAAGCTCTCTTAGAGTGTTTGGAAGTCAATTACAATGATAGCGTTTGGATGTCAAAACCACATTCTTACATGGAGATTTGGAGGAGACTATGGAACAACATAAGGTTCCCCACAACTCACCATCTAAGAGCTATCTAAGAGAGTCCTATTCTCTCTCATTTACTATTGCTCTTATAGAAGCTTTCTTTTAGTATGCTTAGGTGTGAGGCTTGACTTCACAAGTTGCTGGTTTGGCTAATACCTTCTTCCAATGAGTTGCAAGTCGCGACTTCCTTGCCTTTGTCGTCAAGGGATGATGGGTTGTGGGGTAGCATTTATTTGAGAGGTTCATGTGAGGCATGGGGAGTCTTTGTGCGGGAAATGATTCGACGTGGAATGAAATGTGAGAGGGATTCAAAGTTTTTTTTTACCTAAATTGTAATATTAAGGAAAGAATATTTATCATCATTATCATCATCATCATCATCATCATCATCATAAAAGTTTCGTCACTCGTGCAAATTAATTCGTGTCCTTAGTGCTTGGGCAACTATTCTAATTTTCGTCCATGTAGCGACCTGAACAACGTGAGTGTTTATTTAAGCTGTTTTTGTTGTTTTGAATGCATTGGCTTAATGAGTGCAAGAGACTAGGGGGGTTGATGAGGAGAACATGTGTGAGAGAGATGAAGCGGGAGAGTATGAGAGAGAAGTATAGTTTGTAGAAGGATGGTGGGTCGTGGGCTAGCATTGATTTGAGAGGAAAGGTTCATATGAGGGATGGGGAGTCATGGTGCTGCACGATTCAACATGGAATGAAATGGGAAAGGGATTAGAGAGTTTTTTTTCTTAATAGTAATAATAAGAAAATAATATTTTTATTATTATTATTATTTTTCATAAAATTTTCGTTGCTCGTGCAAATCAAAGTCATGTCCTCACCTAGTGCATGGGCTACTTTTTCATTTTTCATCCATGTGGTTGAGTATTTATTTAAGCTGTTTTTGTCTCGAACGCATTGGCTCAATGTGTTTCGTGAATGAATGTTTTTTGGCCGATTCGACTTTTGGTTGACACATTTCAAATAGCATTTGCATGTACCATATTTGCCTTGGTTGAGTCAACCTATAATTGGTTATTGAGGTAAACATCATTTAACATATACAACAAAGCAAATTATCTTTTTTCATGTGTCAATACAACTGTTTTCTCGAATCATACTTTTTTTTTTATAAATTCATTTATTTAAAGCAAATGTATATATATTGATGTAGAACAAAGTGGAGGGGGGTAATAAAAAAAATTAAATATCTGAAATTCAATTTCAGATTTCTCTTAATTAAGGGATTTGAATTTGAAATTCAAATAAGATGAAGGGAAGGATAAATAGGTGATTAATTGTTCCCCTAATTGAATTCCTTAATAAGGAAGGAAATAATTAAAATTAGGGAGAGATGGGGCCGGCCATATTGGGAGGGAGGAGAAATGTCCACATACAATGTATGTGGACCATAGTATTAAATGTGATGGGGTAATTAAATCTAAAATTAATTTCAGATTTGAGAGATTTGAGGGGTTTCCTAAATGAGAGTTGGTTTAATTAGAAAGCTTTTGGAATTCAAATTATTATGAATTTGAATTCAAATTCTTTCCAAATAACAAGAGGCTAAATAAGGAAATAACTAATGGGGATTTAATTTGGGATCTAATGAGAAGTTAGAGGGAGGTCGACAGTTAAGGAAGGATATAATGGGTGTAATTAATGGGGAGAGGGGAATTGGGAGGGAATTTAAAACTTCCTAAATCATGATTCTAAATTAGGAAAAGGGTAATTAAATTAAATCTAATTTAAAATCAAATTAGGCTTAAATTTAGGAACTTTTCTAATTTAGCTTAAGTTAATTTTAGGAAAGTATTTGAAATTCAAAGTTGAATTTCAAATATATTTAATTCTTACCCCAAATTAGGTAGGCTAATTTTGGTAGGTATTAATGTTGATTGAAATCATCATTAAGAGGAAAAAAGGGATGGGGGTGGCTGGCGGCTAGGAGGATGGGAGGAGATGGGGTGGCCGACTAGGAGGTGGTGGTGGAGTGGTTTATGACCGGCGGTTGATATGGATAAATTGGATGATGCTTGTGGCTTTAGAGGGGTTTGTGGGAGAATCGGCCGGTGCAAGTGGGGGATTTTGGCCGGCGGTCAAGGGAGGAGGAGAAAAGGATTTAGGGAAAGAAAGATACAACCGTGAGCCCGGACACATCCTGCAGCTGACGGGTAATACATTGCCCTTCTCAAAGGGACTTCAAGCCACGAGCCCGGACCCATCCTGCGGCTGGTGGGAACTCTGATTCCCTCCCATAGGAATCTCACCCAAGTTCTCTCCAAAAAACACAAGTGCAAACAAAATTTTATTAATAATCCATCATTACATTACATAAGTAAGGGCCTCTATATATAGGCCTAAGAAATTAAAACAAGACACATATGCCCCTAGGGCTTACATAGGATGACCCTCTTAAGTAAGAGTAAAAGGAAAAATTCATAATAAAAATAAAATTACAAATAACAAATTAAGATAAGGTGGAATGATCTCGGCCGTTGATCATCGTCTCCTCCTTTGAAAATCTTCATGATCAGATGTCTGCATCATATATATGTTTAAATCTTTATTGCTGGTTGGATCTTGATGTTATTATTTAGTTTCTTAGGATATTGTTTATGATAGTTCTTTTATTTTGCTAGCAAATTGCCTTTTATGCATTCTAACTTCGATTTGATGTTACTAGGGAAATCAAGAATCCATGGATTTGGCGTTTTTGCTAAGCTTCCACACAGGGCTGGAGATATGGTATACCCGAGATAGCATATTTGTGATCTATTTTGATACTTGATTTTTTTTTTTTTTTTTTTTGCACTCACAGATTTTGTCGCAGGTCATTGAATATTCTGGTGAACTTGTCCGACCATCAATTGCGGATATAAGGGAACATTGCATATACAATTCACTAGTGGTAAGCGGATATTTTTTTCCATTGGACGTGCTATTCATTTCTTTATGAACTTTTCCCATTTGATGTCAGCGATAGTCGGGTTGGCAAGTTTTCTTTTGTTTTTTTTTTCTTTATAATCTTTCCTGCTGCATTTTGTCAAGTAGTATGCCTCTTAGTTTCTTCTTACTATACCTCTGACAAATGAGCTTGATACTTCTTTTTCTCATGGAGATATTTACCATTAATAAGTAACAAATTAGTTCGTTGAGTTTCAAGCTATTTCTTACTTGTCACGTGTGGAGGTATTTTAGATCAAGAGAATCCTCCCAGAAAGTCCTTGCTCTTTTAACTAGTATCTTCTCGTGCATTTCACTAGATTTTATATCGGAACAGCTCTCTTCCTCATCAAACTCTTGTATTTGCTCCTATGAGTGGTAAATGACTTGACATGGATATGATGCTGTTGGGATAGTGGTTTTCTGCAAATAAATGGATCAATGGTGTACTACAAAATGAATTGCACCTTATTTTAATTTTTAAACCAAGCCATATGATCTACTTAAATACTTGTTCATGATCATTTCATGCATTTACATTTAGTGGATGCAAACGATTTTTTTTAATGTTTAAAATAATTTAAGCATTTAAAAAGATGCTACGTGAGTGAAGTAGTATGTTGGTTCCTATTTATAAGAATAAAGGTGATGCACAAGAGTGCAAATTATAGAAGAATTAAGTTAGTATGTCATACATTGAGATTTAGGGAGAGAGTAATTGAGCATAGGTTATTATGTGATGCTAATGTTTCTCAAATAAGTTTGGATTCATGTCGGGCAGGTCTACTATGGAAGCTATACATTTGTTGAGAGTTTTGATGGAAAAATGAGGATCCTTATATGATATTTATTGATTTCGAGAAAGCATATGATAAAATTCTAATAGAATTTCTTTGGAGAGTTCTAGGAAAGAAAGAGTTAATAATTCTTATATTCAAGTTGTTAAGGTTATGTATGCAGGAGCTATTTCTTGAGCATAAGTTGTTTGACTAAGCATTTTCCTATTTCAGTTGGATTACATGAAGAATCAGTTTTAAGCCCATGTCTTTTTGCTTTAGTCATGGATGTTCTTTCTAGACATTTGGAAGGGAATGTACCTTGGTGTATGCTTTTGGCTGATGATATTCTTTTTGTTAATAAGAATGGAGAGGGAGTTAAAGGAAAACTTGAATTATGGTGGTCAACCTAAGAGTTTGAAGGTTTTTGTTTCAGTAGATTTAAAACCTAATACATGGAGTGTAATTTTAATACTAATAGATCGAGTGATGGGATTTTGACATTGAGTGATCAAGTTATTAAAAAGAGTGCACTTTTTAAATACTTTGGTTCTGTTGTTCAATGTGAGATGGTCAAATAGATGGTGATATTATTAGTAGAGTTCAAAATGAATGGTTGAAGTGAGGGAATGCATTAGGCTTGTTCTGTTATAAAAAAGTACGCCTTTAACTTAAGTGAAAATTTTATAAGATGGTGGTGAGACCTGCAATTTTTATGACTCACAATATTGGCCATTAAAAGAAGAGCACAAAATCAAGTTAAGTGTTGTAGAGATGAGAATGCTCAAGTGAATGAATGGTTTTACACTTAGTGATAGAATCAAAACGTGCCTAAACGCTAAAAAGGTTGGAGTAGCTCCATTGGTGGCTAAATTAGAGAGAGCGCCTTAGTTGGCTCGGTCGCATAAAATGTCGGCCTTACGATGACCCGATTAGGAGAGTAGATGTATTAGATCCTCCCATGTTAAGAAAAGTAGAATTATACCTAAAAAGACTTATTTAGAAAGTATTTGAAATAACATTTTTTATTAGATTTAAATGAGAATTTGGCTATAATGGAGAAAAATAATTCAAGTAGCTGACCCCACATAGTGGGATAAATGTTTTAGTGAGTTACCATTTTTTGGCCGATTTTCGCACATTTAAAAGCCACCATAGATTTAAGACAAAAAACACCTGCGTTGGATTGTTCTTAAACCTTGTAATAGGTCTCAACGCATTGTCATTTTAACATATACAGTTATCAATTTTGATATTTCTATCCAAATTTAAAATGATTGCTCAACTTTCGAGCATTACAAAAGATTTTAGTCCCCATTTCATAGTAATTCATCAGATGGAAACAAAACTATCAGGCTCATTGAATAAATTAAAGTATTAAACCTTAGTCTTTGAGCTGCTTTATTTATAGGGCAAGGTTGTATGAGCCATATTTTGAGCCAATTTTGATATCTGAGTCTTAAGTCCCTTATCCAAGAATGCCAACGCAAATGTTATAAGCTTTGATCTTCAAGGTAACTAGCAAATATATTGGTAAGCCTCATCATTTTTAATTTCTGGTGTTCCAATTGTTGTCAACCTCAAAATCTATCTACAGTCTAACTAGCTCCTATGCTAATAAACTCACCAATCAAAACCAAAATTCACATGCATTCACACTAGTTTGTTTGGGATACTCAATAGGAGGCAACCAATAGTTGCTAATTAGATTCCTTGGACTTGATAGCTTATGACTCTCTAATATTGATAGACTAGATCCTTGGTATTTTGGATATGGCCTAAATTTGAGTACTGATCAAGTCTATCTCCATTCGTCCAATCATCCCCGCCCCCCGCCTTGTCGAGAGTAATATTTGCCCCTAGAATGTTTAGACCTCATGTTTAAATAAATCCTAGTTTATTTTGAACATTGGAGAAATATGATTAAATGAAATATATCACATTAAAAGAATGAACTCCTAATTTTACAGAGAGGTTTAGTATTTTTTTGGTGAACTATAAGGATTTCATTTTTGAAAATTTTGGCATGATAATCTTTTGTTAGGATCTTTGATCTCCCTACACATCCAATTTTCTCTCCTTCAAGCTAGGATCATCAACCACCAATAGATATTGTGGGATCGTTTGGTTTGGTGTTTTCTTTGATGTAATGCTATTTTTTATTATCTCATGCTAAAAAAGGATTTAGTTTATTTTTGTCTTTCACATTGAGACAAGATTGGGGAAATTTAGATGCAAACCAAATTAGATGCTATCTTGATAACTTAATCTTAACGGCCAAAGAGAAAAAAAGAGGAAAAAAAGGTGATAGCCATCATTGTTTAAAATGTGCAAAATGAGGCTCGCCTTGAGGCACACCTCAGCGCAATTCCAATGAAAAATGCCTAGAGGCTTACTCAATTTTTTTCTATAAGGCTTACGACTCAACTTGGCTGAGTCTTGCCTTGAGGCGCGCCTCGTCTCCCTAGCGTGAGGCTTACATGTCACCCTATTTATGTTTTTTCATTAAAACTTATCTAAATTCTATGCAAAAGCCTCGAACAAATCTCGCATTCATGCACCCCAGAATCGCAAAAACTTCAGCTCGATTTGTCTTGATCTCCAGCCCACCATTTTTGCCGCAACCACCATCATCTTAGCCATCATAAGGAATCACTTGAAAGCTAGATACCAACACCACCTCTACTAAAATGTTTTGAGTATTATCTGATTTTTATGTTAATAAAAAATATTTATGAAAGAGAAAGATGTCTGCAATGGATGAAGAAGCAGATTGGGAGTCATTAGACTTCACAGTATGAGGCATGGGAGAGATCAATTTGTTATAACGACGACTCAAATAAAGAACGACGACTCAAATAAAGATCCCCTCAGTGATGACAATACATATATTTTCTAAGTTTTTGTCAACTATTTAAGATTTCTTTATGAATTAAATATGGATAAGTAGGGAATTGAGAAAGAATGAATTTGGAGTTAAACTTGATGTTATATGATACTTTTATGCAATTTTTGCATTTAATATTATTTTGCTCTTGTAATATTTAAATTTTAATTCTATTTCACATAATTTATCATTTGTCACTTTATATATTGTTCACTTTTTTGTTTTATATGTATGTCAATTTGTCACTCCTTAGTTCAATGGAAAGTTAATGTCATCATCCTGACATATTATTTGGTTATTATATAAAAAATTACTTTTAACCTTTATTTTGTTGTAATGCAATTTTTTTATTTTGAGACTTACGCCTCAAAACGCCTTGAGGCTTATGCCCCACCTCATGAACAAAAAAACGCCTTAATACCCGATTGCGCAATTTTAAACCTTGATCATCATTATAAATGATCTAAATAACATTTAATTCTTTAAGCAAATTAACATTAAATCAAATGAGTTATATTTTATAGATATTATTGTTGTCTTGGTAATAATAATCTAAATAACGTTGAACCATGTTTCTAAAACTTGATCTTAAAGGAAAGGTGATTTGCCAATTCCCACCCATTTAGAGTTTTCTAAATAATAAGACTAGCTTTTAACTAATTGTAATAAGACTATAGTATCATCAAATACATCCCGTCTAAAGAAATTTTGATATAATACCATTTTTCTGTTCTAATTGTAATATTTATCTATGATTTAAAAGTTCATTATAGCATCCAATGTGAAATATATTTACTATGGTAATTATAAAAAAATTGTAGACCACTGTTATCCTCTAAAATTAAGTTAGCTATGACAGTTTTGGAATCTGCTAGTTGCAGATATTGCCCTTCATCATGAGTTTCATCAATTTGACTGCAATTGGATCTATTACATGTTTCTGTCAGTAGTTGCATGATTGGTTTGGAATAATATTAAATGCTATTATTCCCAGTAGTGTATGAAATGTTCTTTTCTCTCTGATGTAAGATTAAGCTGCCATGACATGGTTGAATATTTGATATTTGTCTTAAGAATAGTGTTTATGCAGTGCACCTGTGACCTGTCCCTCATCTAGTTTTAGTCACTTCCTCGTTTACTAGAGTTCTAATTAAGCTTTTGAACTGTTTGAAGAAACACACAATCTTGAAACTTTATTGATGATTTCTTAGGACCATTACCTCTTTCTTGATTGATCTATTGCACTAATACTTTAATTTTTCTCCTCATGAAGATTCCATTAATTAATTCGTTGAAAGATGTACTGGCAAAGGTGAAAAATGGGTTTTTAGAATATATTTATGTGAGATATGGCGCACTTGGTGGCTAATTGCTACAAATTTTCAAATTAGTTGGATTTTTTTTGTGGTTTATTGTTTCTATCCGATCATTCTATCTACAGTCATATTAAATACATGGGTTCAATATCTAAATCCCAGTTTTTAGTTGAAATAGTCAGTGGATTAAACCTTTTAGAAGGAGTTTGGTATTTTTGCATTTTAATGGTTAGGTAACCTCTGTAACTGAAGGTCTCAAGATGGAGCCATAAAAATAATCTATTTACAAATTTAAGGATAGGCTCATATTGGCGGGACGCCTCATCTGTTGGGTACACCCCCCATATGGATTATGCATGATGGAATGGTTGTAAGCTGTATAGTACTGATACTTGAAATTTTACTTTTGTAGGGTGCAGGGACATACATGTTTCGCATTGATAATGAGCGAGTCATTGATGCCACTAAAGCGGGAAGCATTGCTCATCTAATTAACCACTCTTGTGAAGTAAGAATCAGCATGAAGGGTCTGCTTTACTTTTTGTTCTTTCATCATTATCTTGATCATCTTGTTTAAAAGTATCTTAGCTCTTTATAGTGTACTATTTTAATCTGTTTAACTTCGAAGTGACAGGCTCATTGGTAAGGTGACTATTATATTGGTGACTTGTGTTTGCACTCTTGCAGCAATTATTTATGTTGCTACACTGATTATTTATGTTAGAGAGGAGCTTTTGGTTTATAAGAGTAATTTACAGGAAACGCTTAATGCTCTTGGACGTTACCATTTTTGAAGTTTTGTTATAGGTATGAACTTTTTTTTTTGCCTTTCGAAGGGGTAGAAATCTATTCTTAGAATTTTATTATTGACATCATTGGGGGAAGTCATGATGGGAGCTCGTTGATACAAGCAACGATGGGAGTCCCAGCGGGAGCTCGTTGGAGAAGCGATATAGAATTCACTGCATGAGTTCATTGGAGAATGCAATGGTGAGACCAGTGGCAAGAAAGTCACCGTTGGAGCTCGTAGGAGAAGGCATCAAGGAAGTCGTGATTTTTAAAGATGAAAAGGGGTTTGTGAGACACTGACATTGGTGGCTCTTATGAGCTAGTTTAAGTAAGCAGGGAGAAAAATTGATATTTAGGGTTTCCGATTGAATCATCTCTCGAGCCACATCAAGCTAGAACTTAAGTTCATTTAATATATGCGCTCTTAAGCTTGCAGTTTGATAAGCTTGGTTAATGAACTTATTAGGGAGTCGTGTTTATCTGAGCTAAGCACACATCAATGATAAAGACCATAACGTTCATGGAACAATTGAGGAAAGAATTCAAAATGATGCATCAAGGTATACAATCAAAACTAACTTGTAAGAAGTGCGCGTAAGTTTTTTTTTTTACCAAGCAAAATTTATTTCATTTCCCATAGGCAAATATACTAAGGCATTAATCCACTTGCAGGCAATGAGCCAACGACCCCAATTAACTTGTGTTCAGGCTATGCTTGAGTCACCAAGAATAAATAAGTTTTATTTAATTGTATTTTTCATGTTAACGGATATGATGTCCTTGCTTCTCTGCAACTTTATTTTGATTTTATGATTAGATGTAATTTTACTAATTTTTATTATTTCAAAATATTTTTTTATATATAAATCTTATTTGAATTAACCGCTTTAAATTCTAAATTGCATTGCCAAAATCTTTTTTCCCTTTCTTACCCTCACTTGCTAACTCTCTCTCTCCCACTCTCTATCTCCTCTCCCTTCCTCTCTCTTTCACTGTCTCTAACCTTCTCTTTCTCTCTCCCTTTCTAAGTATTTCTTTTTCTCCCACTCTCTCCTTCATGCTCTCTCTTTCTTATTCTTTCTTCTTCTTCTTCTAAGTTTCTCCTTTTTCTCTCTAAAAAGAGAATTGAAAAAAAGAAACAAGAGGAAAAAAAGAGGAAAAAGAGAAAATAAAAATGTGTGCTTACCTTATCATCATTGACTTTGTTTATTGTGCACACTTATATAAATTTACAAATTCTTAAAACCTTCAAAATCTCAAGTGAATCGACTAGTGAATTGTGCGCACCTTTTTTAGTGCGGTATATGAGACTCAGGTGACGTGTGCAGCACAATGGGTAAGCCTCGTTTGCACCTTTTTTTTATGACAAGAAAAATTCAAATATAAATATCTTTGCATCTTTCTTGATGTGACCGGAAAACATTGCAAAATTACAAGCGATAGCTATGCGTGTTTTTTATGTGTGATGGGATAGGTAGACCTCTCGGCCGTTGTATCGTATGACATTGATCATACACGATTTCTAAGTGTGGTGGGAAGACTTCAGGAGAGACGTATGGAGGTTGTTGAAATTTGCAATAAATGAATTTATATTGAAAGGCTGAATTTTATGGACTTAATAACATTAAAAAAAATGAAAATATAATTATAAATTATAAAAGAAGTACCACCAAACACTCATGATCCATTTATCAAGGTAAGTTTGAGTTGACTCACGAGTCAACTTGACTTTCTTACACTCTTAGTTTAATCTGTCTTTTGAAACTTGACCTGCATATATCCTAACTCTCTCAGCAGAGGCCGAGGCGTTATTTTTGGAGTTAAATAGCAATGTCACATAGCTGAAGTTTCCATGAACAAGCTATTAATCAAGTGAATCTTTAATCTTCCACATCTTATCCACTACTTCAAGCAAGTACATACATAGAAAGTCCGCTTCAAGTATACTACTTTAAGTATACATATAAACCATACATAGATAGACCTAAAGCTTAAATTTGAGCTAGTAATTTAAAGAAAAGTTAAAACATATGCACATGTGAGAGGGAGCGGTGTGAAAAACTTATTTTCTGATTAGTATTGTTTGAAAGTCGGTTAGTTGGCGTGATGGATAAGGTTGTCTCTCTCTGTCCCTGCTTCGTATTTATTTATATAGATAGATGGGGCTTCCATGTTCAACTCTCACTGGGATCCATATGAACACAAATTACATTTACTTTTATGTTTTTTTTTGGGTTTGGGTTGCTGTTAGAAATATGTGAGAGAGTTGGGTCAGGATTTTATTCGATTCAACTTGAAGTAATGAACTCATCTCCAGCTAGTCCCAAACCTTAACCAGGCCATCTCTACGAGTTAAAATGAGTTGTGAACTTGAGTGGTGCTTCTTTGAAACAAATCTCTAAGCTTTTCTTTTCGAAGAAAAAATATAGATCATGTAAGAAATGTCATTCACCTAAAAACTGTGCTAAAATCTCTATGGTTGCTCTTCCAGCATTCATATTTTGCTTTAGGTGCTTCAATAATTTTCTAGTTAAAAATCAGATAAACATGAGATAAAACATGCAACGATGGAGGGACCATGGCGAATATAGATTATACGATTAATGTCAGAGCTAGAGAAGTCTTAATGGGAGCATATAGACTAATTTTATTATTTTTAGAAATATCAAATAACTGGGACTTATTATATATATTTATTATATACGAAGCATAAAACATTAAAGCTTCACGTTCCTTTGTGAGTGGTAAATGATCTCATTCGCATTTTGGCATGCACTAAACATTGAGAATAAAGGAAAAAAATGCTACATCAGTAAAGGAAGGTGGCAAGCTGCAACTTGGTGTCTTGGCTTGGATGAAAAAATAAAGTTCTCGTCTTTTGAAGTCCCATACACTAAAACTAGGGTGTTACATCTGTGGTAAAAGTGTTAATGTACCATTGCCATACAAACGACAATATAGTTACCGGAATATTTTTTTTTTCATATGGTTGTGAACCATGTTTGACTTTTATCAAAACCTTTGAAGTCATTTAATTGAGTAATATGAATATGATTCTTACACCACAAAGTTTTTCTGACTATTGTAACTATTATTTTTGGTAACTGGTATATTGACTCAAATGCTGTTTTCTTCTTTGCCAATTTATTTATATTCTGTCTTTAATTTGCCATATTTTGTTACTTATTTGGAATATAATTTGTCAGCCAAATTGTTATTCAAGGGTGATCAGTGTTAATGGCGATGAACATATTATCATATTTGCAAAACGAGACATTAGCCAATGGGAGGAGCTGGCATACGATTATAGGTAAGGAAAGCTTCGTTCAATCTTTAATTTTCTTGTTCTCCTTCATAGTGCTAAACTATTATATTCATTTTTGTCTTTGAATTAGGTTCTTTTCAAAGGATGAATTGGCATGCTATTGTGGCTTCCCAAGGTGTCGTGGCATTGTTAATGATATTGAAGAGCGATTAGTAAAGATTGAGGCTCCTAGATCAGATCTAATAAATTGGGATGGTGAATGAAAGTAAAGCAGACATTCCCATGATTTTTCTATTATAACTAGTTTAATATATATTGAATTAAGATTGCTTGCCTAAGTGTTTGTTAATTCTAGAAAACTTCCTCCCTGCGTCATTTATACAAATTAGCACTTTCTACATATTGTTGATTTAGGTAGATTTATTTTTCTGATATCTTCTTAAAACTTCCTTAGAGATAGGAGTATATGCTTCACCACCATGACTCGACATTTAAAATACATGAAGTGCATATAAAAAAAGGTCACGTTTTCATAATTCCAATAGACTTCTACGTCATTGTTCTCATTTTGTCAATGTTGTTATAATTTTCATAATTGAAGGGGCATAATTTGTGTTTAATATATGCCCAATATTTGTTCAAGAGGTTCTATGAAGTGGCTGAGCATTGTGTTATCCAGTAAATTAGGAAATATTTACAACAAAAGAGAAACTCACAAAATGACTTGCTCAACTAGATTTCCTTAGAGCAAGTGTCCTACACCATGTGGAAACACATTTTACCCTCTAAATGTGTTCATTATTCATATGACGATCATTTTGAATCAAATTGAGCCCCAGGGTGTTCAGTTCTAGAGATAAATTTCTCATCAACATTGTTTGCAAAGTCAAAGAACCTAAAAGCTCTCCCTAACCTTTTAAAGTCATAGAATTGTACCCATATGTATAGAATTGTACCCATAGTATTATTATCTTATTTGTCAATATAACTGCCTTCTAAGCTTTATAAGAAGAGATAATTGCATGATTTTGAAGTGCATCTCTCAATCTTATCCTTCATTCAATTAGCTTTGAATATGGAGGGTTGAGAGGTGGTCGCCTGGCCTATGGAATATGATCAGAGGTTGGTGTTTAGCTTTAGTTGTTGGTGTGTAAAAAGTTTTTTTTTGGGGGTGATCGACAATATGCATTGAGGAACTTGATGTGGCAGCTACAAGATAGAGGCCTTCACAATAAATTTATGACAGGCATAGGGGTCAATTGGCGACGAAATGGTTCAACATTAAAGGTTATTGGCTTTCATGTCTTTTTTTTTTAAACATATAACTGGCGAGATAATTGATGTTATTGCGAGGAGATGAAGGCTACAAAGGCATCAAGCTCAGTTTTTGAAGCTTAAATAGAGATGGAGATATTGGTATTTAATATTTTATTATATTATGTCATATAGTATTTTGTATGTTAATATTTTCTTCTTTTTTATGAGTTCTGAGTTTTTCTGGATGAACAAAAAGAAAATTCAAAAAATAACTGAAAGGGAGAAGGAAAAAGAGAGAAATTCTAGTGGTTAAAAATATTTAGTATTTATATTTTGTTTGTCAATTGAGCGTAGGTTGCGGCGTGATACTAATGTTTCTCAAAATCAATTTGTATTCATGCCGGGTGGGTCTACTATGGAAGCCATATATTTATTGAAAGGTTTGATGGAGAAATATAGAGAGAATAAGGAGAATCAACCTATTATATTTATTGATTTAGAGAAAGCATATGATAAAGTTTCAAGAGAAGTGCTATGGAGGTTCTTGAAAAGAAAGGAGTTAATAATGCTTATATTCAAATCATTAAAGATATGTATGCTGGAGCTATTACTTGTGTTCAAACATAAGGTGGTTTGAACAAGTATTTTCCTATTTCGGTTGGATTACATCAAGGATCAGCCTTAAGCCCATATCTTTTTGCTTTAGTCATGATGTTCTCACTAGACATTTGCAAGAGGATGTATCTTGGTGTATGCTTTTTGCTAATGATATTTTTCTTGTTGATAAGACTATAGAGGGAGTTGAAGGTAAACTTGAATTATAGAGGTCAACCTTAGAGTCTAAAGGTTTTCACTTGAGTAGATCTAAAACTGAATATATGAAGTGTAATTTTAGTATTAATAGACCTAGTGAGGTGATTATGACTTAGGACGATCAAGTCATTAATAAGAGTTCACGTTTTAGATATTTTGGATCTATTATTCAGAGCGATCGTGAAATAGATGGGGATATTATCAGTAGAATTCAGGTTGGATGGTTGAAATGGAGGAATGCACTGGGCTTGTTAAGTGATAGAAAAGTCCCCCTCAAACTTAAGGGAAAATTCTATAAGATGTCGATGAGACCTGTAATGCTTTATGGTGCTGAATGTTGACCATTAAAAGAGACTCATAATACTAAGTTAAGTGTTGCAGAGATGAGGATGCTCAGGTGGACGAGTGGCTTTGTCCTTAGAGATAGGATACTAAATGAGCATTTACGTGAAAAGGTTGGAGTAGCTCCAGTGGAAGATCAGATTAGAGAGAGTCACCTTAGATGGTTTCTTCACATAAAACGACGACCTTCTTATGACCCCGTAGAAAAGTAGAGGTATTAGATTTGACTTATGTTAAGAAAGGTAGAGACGAATTTGACTTTTAACAGGACACAATGGAGAAAAAGGATTGATGTAGTCAAACCCATGTAGTGGGAACAAAGGCTTAATATTGTTGTTGTTGTTTGATGAATGAGTGGCTGCTATGAGCGCATAACAAAGGGTTATTATTTGATAATATGCAATGAATCTGATACTGCCTGTGCACGCTTTTCTCTAGCGTGGCTGGAGCATACTCTTGAAATATCCCCCTAAATGGTGGAGACGTTGGGAGGCTGCCGAAATTTTCACTAAACTGAGGACCTGGTTTGAACTTGATTGAACATAGAGGGCCTTATTTGAATAAGATTCGAACTTGAATTTGAATTGAATATGATAAATAAAATTGAATGAACTAAACCTGAACCATATGTAAGGGAACTCAAACTCAAATGAACTAAGTGCAGTGGACATGAACTCAATTTGAACTCGGACTTGAACTTTACAAGACAACAGGGGACTTGAATTTGCATTTGATTTGAACTTCAAATGAGAGGAACAAGGACTTGGATCAATGTTGAACTACACAAGACTTGAATTTGTTTGGACTCAAGCTTGGACCAAGAGCTTGATTTGAATGATGACACAAATAAGCTCAAATGAATTATAATTGACATAAATGAATCATAAGGATTAAATTCAACATGTCAAGCAATAAATCATAACTTAATTTGTCATGCATATAGTGAAATGAAAAATACGAGGTATTGAATAATGGTCTAAAATATTCAAATGAGCATTACTGGATTAACAACAAGTATCCATATGTCTTAGCAAGCATTGTTGATCAACAAGAATGTACAATCTGAGTTGCAAGTGGAGGCACAAGAATCTTCCAATGAGCATTACAAATCAAGTGATCATCAACAAGGAGCAAGGAGGATATGTAACCCAATTACAACTAAACACTTGAACATCCAAGTCATACATGAATAATAGGGATATGTGTATGGCATTTACATCGATCTTATCAAACAACAACGCACCTAACAAAATATTCATGAGTAATATCAAGAGGTATACAGTGAGAGGTTCATGAATGATATATGGGAAAATGCAAATGCAACGATTCTCCTATGGTCAAAATCAATCAATTAGCAAGTAAGCGCATTAGTCTATCACAGACCGTTGAGTTTAATATGCAATGAATATGAAAATGAATCTATAGACAAACACAATGGCTGCCTATGCATGCTGAAGGCCAACACACAATGAATATGATAAGATGATTGATGGATGTGGAAAGGATATCAACAATGAATGCAACCCATTCAACATTCATCCTCAGTTTATAGATGAGCTCATTTATCTACCTGTAAGCAATGGTGGTGGATTTGTAACAAATACAACACGCGCATGATGATTTTGTCAAAAGGCAGGAATGAAGGAGAGCAATAACATCTCTATCATCAACAATGATTCAACTATATGAAAACAAATCAATCCCCTACAAGCAGAAGAGTTCAATGACATTGCAGGAGACCCATACCACAATCAACATGTTAGTTGCAACCAGAAGGATTTGACATACAATGAAAACGACGATGTGACACATCGGAATCCATTCAAGTGAACATCAATACATTGTGTTTTGCCTACCGAAGTTAATGATTGATGTTTGACAAATGTGCTGTTAAAGATTACAAATATAAAATACACATACTATTCCAATCATCTCAAGGACGACAAACTATTTTGAGAATGAATATCTCACATGGTTCTCCAGGATGATCTTATGCACCTTCAATTGTCGCAGTTGCTAGTTCAAGACAGTGGTCACTGATTTTGAAATATAGATCATCAATAAGGACACAATTATCCAAGGTTGAAAGGATTGATTCTTTATATAAGCCAACAATAGGAAATGATAATGATGGCATAATTAGAGAGCTGTTTGTTAATTCCCTTATGAGTTCTGGGAAGAGAAAGCAAGATCAAATCAAGATGGGGTGAGTAAACCCCAGTTCAACCAAGATGACTACAACATGTTTGAGCTTCCAGAAGCTGTTGTAGAAGACCTGTCAAATATATATGGAAATGCCCCCGCACATGCATTGTAATATATATGCACATAGGTACACAGAAGGGAATGTGTAATCGCAAACTTGCATGAGTCCCGACGAGCGTGTTATAGATACATACGTGACGTCTAGGGATGCTGCGTGGGTCAAATAATAAACCTAAGTTCGAGCCCGATCCTACTATGAGGGTATATAAGAGTCGGCACGGCTCGACCTATCAAAAAGATCGATCAAGGGGTTGATTGTAATATCTGTTTTATACGTTCATATAAGGTCTTTAAGGCCTCCAACAAAGAAAATTCATTAACAAAACCACAAAGCGAACAACGAACCCAATCCTCTGCCGGCAATTTGGCGGAGTCGACAAGTTCAATCCAAAAAATGGAAATGATCCCAAATACCCTGATGATGGCTGTGTTGAACAAAGATCTCAACTGGAGGGGTTAATTTCAAATATTTCAAATACTTCCCAAATACCAACAAAATCCAAAATCTCAAAATCATCTAAGTCGAGAATCTTTAAAGTTGAAACGATCCATCAAATCATTTAAAGCAAAATCCATCCACCCTTTGCAATAGTTTGCAGGGGTGGACAAATTGAAATTTACTTCAGCTCACATAGAGCTAATGTCTACTTGAAAATATCACTAGAATTTATTCTCAAATAATCTCCCGCGAGTAGGGATGTGGTACGTATCCTTTAACCGGCAGTTTTGCTGCCAAATGACACCGCATGATAAATGGTTATGACCCGAGACCCTCTGAACCGAGTGGTTTTGCCGCCAAATGACACCACGAGATAACAATTATGGTCAGAGCCAATACGTTCCATAGTGACATCAAATCCATGAGACATGAATCAATAGGATATGATCGATAGGACACAAAGCCCTCTGTTAGCTAAGGTGGATTCAAATATGTCCCTTTAGACAAACACCTCAGTGGTCTACAAGGTACCCATGGACGAATCAACCCATGACTGCCAATAAGGATCTTTCTGTCAGGTTGGGTCGACTACCTCCTCTGACTAAGTAGACTAGGGACCACGATGACCTGGGACGACGGAACCATGAGATCTTGATCAGGTCCATCCATTTTCCCCACCATCCGCTTTAAGTGCAAGATTGTGCAATTTCAAATTTTAAATATCAAATTCCCAAATTATAAGCCCAAGTTGCTACTATATGCCAGATGACATGTATTTCTACATATCTGATTGACGACTAGCCTTAATTGAAAGTTCTCTCTCGTTATTAGGAGGGGTAATTAGCTATAGGGGCTTACGCCTATAGGAAACGAGAATTCAGATCATAAAGTCCTCGCAAAATGATGGCGAAATCTCTGGGTAGTGTCTTATCTACAAACCCATCTGCCTTTCAAAATTTACCCTGGAACTTAATCCGTTAAAACTCCCTCTAAAGAAAAGCAGCGGGGGAGACCGGGGCCGAATTTTTGGAGCCCACAACAATTAATGACTCTAGGTGAATTGGTTCAATGGTCTAAACATCAAGCCATTCTTGATCTCTTCACATAAACAGAATGGCACATATAAGATGTGTACGAAATAAAATTTCTTAAATTTTTTTTAC
Organism: Dendrobium nobile; assembly: GCA_022539455.1. Taxonomy (NCBI): domain Eukaryota; kingdom Viridiplantae; phylum Streptophyta; class Magnoliopsida; order Asparagales; family Orchidaceae; genus Dendrobium; species Dendrobium nobile. The sequence goes on along the minus strand of CM039722.1, from coordinate 50,193,322 downwards.
TAATATAAATAGTACTTGTATCAATCGATTTACTTGACAGTATATACGATCAACATTTCCCATAAATCTTACTAGTGCATGAAACATGACATACGAAGGGTATGTCACAAATTGGCCCGAAGGCTCAAATTAACAAGTTAAGAATAGACGGTCAGACAATTAAAACACTTTATACAATTACACATAACAGTAAAAATCTAACATTCCTCAAACACCGAAGATCCACAAACACTACTTGTACATTTGAACATATATTTGAATATAACACATTTTACATGCTTTCATTTGATCGTCATCTTCTATAGACGTATTCCTCTCTTTTAATCATTTCTACTTATCAGGAGACTAACTGAAAATTTAGATAATTTGCACATAAATGAAAAGAATCATTGAACAAACCTTTAAAGGAGACATTCTTCCCTACTTAAAAGAAATTGTGCAGTAATTTGCACAGAAATGAAAAGAATCCATTTGATTCTCATGTGATTTTCCCCTATAGGAGTGAGCAAACATAAGTTAAGTCTCAAATTTTCACTCCCTTACATGAATATTCGCTCAGAACTGCGAATCAATCCAGTTCGAAGCCTCCATGCACACATGCAGTCCGCCCAGGAACATCCCTGTTTGCTGTTTTATTTCATGCTACAGCAATTGGCCGGTTCACTTGACCGGCTCGGTTCTGTTAGGCCCGGTTATAATAGGGTAGCTCATCAAATGGAGTTCCAAGTGTGTACTGCCTAGGAATGCATCAATAAGAATATATCACATTGATAACACACGATAATAGTTATTTGGGAAAGTGCAATCTTACTTCTTGTGGAAGAGAGTTCATTAGCTGTTTACCTTTCATGGTGTGCCATGATCTCTATCAAACTTTGGATTGTCTCCCCCAACCTGGCTCTGATACTGCAAACAAAATATAATTTCAGAAAGAAAAAAAAGTTTTCTTATTTCATCTGCTGAATTACAAGGTGCATGTATATACAGAGATAATAAAGTGGTTATAACAGAAACTAAGTAAATTTTATATGTTGGCTTTCCTAGCTTGTTACTAAACATTAAAAAATTGAAATAGAGGGAAATGGAATACAATACCCAGCTAATTTATCCAACCAAACAACTCATTTAAGTCAACCTAAATTAATCTTGTGAATTTTTTGAAAATTCATTTTTCCATAGCACTATTCTCTAACAGTAAGCATCTTGTTACAAAATTCCTCTTAATTTTAAATTTGTGCCTGGTAGCTACTGTGTTATCTTATTACTCTGCTGATTTTATATTCTTTTCAGGAATTTGAGAAAACTGATTCGTTTGTATATGTAATGCGGACAAGTGAATGGAGATCTGCTACATGATATTCTTATGGCTTCCCAGGTTACATGCAATGGAATACTGAGTTTTTTTCTGGATAATTTATAGAGGATTGCCACACTGCCATTGATTTGAAGAAATTGCAACTTCCATGAACTGCTAGTCCAAATTTTTTTTGGTCCAACAGATGCCATTTTTGTGAAATTATGTTATGTACGCTTCTTGCCAACTATACATAGAGGAAGATATTGTATTTTTATTTTTTTTATTAATTAATATGCCAAAGAAGCTCTTGTAAATAATTGAGAAATTTTCTAATACAATTTTCCCCTTATGATTATATTGCTGAGGGAGTTGCAAATTTAATTGGCTGTTGCATTGTTTTCTGATCTTGAGTTGTTTTATATATTCATGCTAATTGTGACTGGTTAAGCAGTACAGAGAATTCAGTCTCGTGACAGCCATTCTATTTTGAATAGGAAGATCAGCTTTTGTTGATTAAATTCATGCAGGTGACTTCTATGATCTAAAAGTAAATGAAAAGAAAATGTTATTTGTCTTCCAAATTTATTTAAATTGGTTGAAGAAACAAAAAAAAAAAAAAAAAAAAATCTTCCGCATTCTGAAGGAATGCATTGTCTTTCTGTTTAAATGCCTTCAATATTAATTAATGGACCTGCACCCTTGTAGTGGACGAGTCATGGTCTTTTGATGGTGGATTGGGATTTGGCTCGTCTATTTAAGTGAGGTGAGATTACAGCAGTTTTTATTTGTTTACTTTAGTAAACTGATTTGTCTATCAAAACACCGCAATGCTTACCTTGCATCATACTGAGAAGTGGAAGCTGATACCCCTTACATTCACTTGGGCTGTGATCGAGAGCAAGCTATGGCTTTATTTGGGTTGGTCTGATTTGTTATTGAGTCAAGTATGAGCTATATATATATATATATCATTTTAGTTATAGAGTATTATGTTGCTTTAATTCAACTGATCGATTATACAAAAGTGATTCAAATTGGTTCCGCATTTTGTAATTTTGATATAAAATTGATATCTATTTAGTCCTTTAACTATATAAAATTGATCCCAATTTAGCTCCAACTGTATTATTTTAGATCATTTTTGTGCAGTAAAGGGACTGAATTTGAGCAACGTGATACTCTATAATTAAATTGGGCATTTACGAATAGGCGGTGAACTATTTAAAAGTTTACATATTTGCATGTATATATATGTAAACACACACACACAGAGATATATATATATATACACACACGCACGCGCGTGCATATTGTGGGATTTAAAACTCTTTGCCTAGCTTTGTTGAATGTTTATATATTCGATTCAATAAGTTGGTATTTGGGTCAAATTTTCAGAAGAAATATTTGAGTTTTGGATGAGACATTACTTAGAGACTTTGGTCTATAATGAAGAATCCAAGATTTTTTTTAATGTTTCTAATTGGCGCAAGCCACTATAGTTAATCTTCCTTCTCAATTATGAGAAAGCACTTTCGATTAAGATTAGATGGTAGTCTCTAACTCTCTATAATGCATTGTTTTAATAGCAATAAATTGATTTATGGAGAAGAATTTAATGCCATTAGCTTATTGTGGATAGCGAATGAATGATGATAAACCCAATCAAACTCACGATTTCATATCTTAGATTATCACAAATTATGGTCTACATTGTTATCAGAGGTAATCAACCTAATCTGCATGAAGAATCCTTTTTAGTAAGGTTGCGTTGTTCAATAGGGCCTCTAAACTTATAGAGAAAGTTTGCCGAAGGACACTAGCTAACAAAGGGATATGTACTCTATCAGTTGCACATTTTCACTCACAATTCATATGCTTAGTTATTGAGAAACATTTATGCTTATGTTTTAACTATAATATAATAGTGCCATCACAATTAAGCAATTAAACTATGTGGTTGGAGGGAACATGCCATGCATTTGCTGAGTGTAGTTTTTTGTGTGATCATAAAAGTACACTTATTATGTCTTTAGCTATTGATAAGTTTTGGTTGAACTTAAAAGTTGTTGTCTTTGAAAAATTGGTTTAGAGGATGAATGAGCGGCTGCTATGAGCGCATAACAAGAGGTTATTATTTGAGCTTTTTTCTTATATATATATATATATATATATATATATATATATATATATATATATATATATATATATATATATATACACACACACACACACACATACATATTGTTGACCACCATGCTAGTGTGGGGTTGAGTTGACCACGCGTGGTGAGTTTTGAAAGTGAAAGAGTGTAATGCACATTGACCAAAAACTCAAATCGTCAAAATGATCTATGTTCGCAAACCAGACAACGCCAGGGCGTTCGGGGTAGCTAAAATAGCTAAGATCGACATCCAAATTTGTTAAGGTTGTCAATCGACGAAAATCTTCATTTTATGCGTGTAAATCGAGACGTATTAGTGGCATTGACGAGCGCAAATGACAACGATCGATTGAGTTCATGCACGATTAATTACAAAAATTAATATCGTATAAGTATAAATAATATTATAAAAAAGGAAGAGAAATTAAATAAAAAAAATCTAAATGAACATTTGGCTTTGAAATGAAATAAAATAGTACATTGTTACGTGTCATGGGTTGTATGACCCCACAATAAAGTGCAGGTGATGCTCCAAATCACTAAAAGGTGTCGCCTACATGCCCCTATTGTATAATGCACATATACCAAAGACATTCACATGCATTATACATGTACATTAAGTGATATGGATGTATATTGCTAATCATGAGAGCACATTAAAAACATGTACACATATTGTTGATCATGCAAACCACTTTGCTCATACGCCAATGATTATGTCATTATGCAAGTCCATCAAGATTTGTGCTGGTGCATCACATAAACTCATTAAGTAAAATGCGTGAGTGCACTGTATGAGTGCATTATACAAATGCAAGTTCATTTAATACACATGCTTAACATGCAAATGCATATGCAAATACACAAGTACGCATACAAACATGCAAATGCATATGCAATCATGCAAATATACAAATGCAAATTGCAAATGTGTATGCGAACATGCGTGTATGTCTTACATTGTGTCGCATGCTGCGCATGCATACACAACATGCAATGTGCAAAATGTATTATGTAATGCACATCCTTCTATTTACAAATGCATTAAACATCATAGTAGTGCATAATATCAATATGCAAATACACTATACATCGCACAAATGCATTAAGTTTACACACAAATACAACATGTGTGTGTACTACACTATATGCAAACACATCGCATGCATACACTATGCAACATGCAGATGCAACAGACATACACCCCACATAACATGCAAATGAATTAATCCTCATCCTAAATAATATGCAAATGCATCATCACACAAATAATATGGAGCACATTATGCATTATGTGAATCATACAAAAGGTATTAATCATCTTGTGCATGCATTATGCAAAATGCATTAGAAAAAATACGTATCCGCGTGGATCCGACGAGCGTGTATACGCGACGTCTGAGGATGCTGCATGGACTCAAAAAATGACAAATGAATCATTGAGCATGAATCTTATTTAAATAGGAAAATACCCGTATATGCTTCGACAAGTATGTTACGATTCTAAAACCTTGATTGAGAATATTATGTTGGTAAAAAAAATGAACTTAGTTTCAAGTTTTATCCTCTTCTTTGGATGAACCAAAGTTGACACGATTTGAACCATCAAACAAATACATCGTCGTATTGTTGAACTGAGTATTTATTTTATACGTTCATATTAGGCATTCAAGATCTCTTCTAAGAAATTTTCACTACTAAAAATAAAAATTATCCAAATTGACACTAGTTGAATTAACTAGAATATTTGATTCCATTCATTCACATTAGACATTCAAGATCTGTTACAAAGAAAATTCATTCATTAAAATATATACTCTCAGTTCTGATATTTCTACGAGAACTCCAAAAAATAGGAGCTGAATCCAATCCTCTGTTTGCAAGCACACAAAGTTGACAAGGTTCGATTAATGAAATGAAAATGCTCATAAAATTTCGATGATGGTCGAGTTGAAAGCTAATCTCAATTGGAAGGGATCATGCTCTTTAAATGCCTCCTAGACTCTCATGAAAATACAAACATTTAAAGTGATTTCAAATCATCCTGATGATTACCATGTTAAAAGCTAATCTCAACCGTAGAGGATCTTATCTTTTAAATGCCCCCAAATTTCAAAACTATTCATAAAGGGGCTCTAATTTTAGTAAAAGTTCAAAATAAAAAAAAAATCACTAAAATTTAAGATATTTAAGATGAAATAAATCACGTAAATACTTAGTTCCTCCGCAATAGTTTGCCAAGTTTGATAAATTTGAAAATCATGTCAGCTTATAAAGAACGAATGTCTAATCAAGAATGTCATTAAGATTTATTCTCAAACCATCTCTCGCCAGTAAGGATGTGACACGTGTTTCTAACTAGTGATTTCACCGTCCATAAGCACCATAAGTAAATGGTTATGACCGAGGCCCTCTGACTGAGTGATTTTACTATCAAATGATATCATTACTTTATGATCACGATCAGAGCCTGTATGTTCCCCAATGGCTCTAAATCTTTGAGTTATGAATCAATAGGGTATAATTGATAAGGCACAAAGTCCTTTGTTAGCTAAGGTGGATTTAAATCTATTCCCTAACACAAACATTCACCTCAAATCTATAAAGTACCATTGTACAAAGCAACTCATAACTGTCGATAAGGATCCTTTGGGTCAGGTTGGATCGACTATCTCCTTTGACTAAGTAGACTAGGAATCATGATGGCCCGAGAAGATGAAACCATGGGATCTTGATCGGGTTCATCATCATTCCTCCCATCACTCGCTTTAAGTGTACAGTGATAAATTTCAAATCTTAAAAATTCCCAAAATCCAATTTTAAAATCCTTGAAGTTGCTGCCACTATATGCTAGGAACTTAATGCCTATCCAATGACTAGCCTTAATCGTAAGTTCTCTCTAACCATCGGGAGGGGTAATTACCTATAGAGGCTTGCGCTTATAGAAAGTCAATACCCAGATCATAAAGTGCTCACAAAAATGAGGGTGAAATCTCTAGGTAGTATCTTATCTAAAAATTCAATATGACTTTTGAAAATTTACCCAAATGGACTCCTTGGTTTGTCTCCTTTACTCCAATCTTGACTTCGCTCAATTAATTCATGGTCTTCTTTTCCATGGGTTCTTCCTCCAATATATATATCTTTTATCTATGCTTCTAACAGTATTGTTGAACGTAAATGCTTATGGGATCAGTTAATCTCTTGTATGCCTCCTTCGGATCAGCCGTGGGTCATACTTGGGGATTTTAACTGTTGTAGATTTGATTCAGAAAAGGCTGGGGAACTTCTCCCTCGAGCCGTTTGGGAGAACTTAACAATCTTGTGTTCAACTGTGGTGTGCAAGATCTCTTCTACTGGACTGTTTTACACTTGGTATAATCAAAGGGTTGACTGCCCAATTCATATTAAACTTGACAGGATGTTGGTTAACTCTGCTCTTCTGGACTTTCTCCCAACTGCTTACTACAAAGTTGATCCTCCTTTGGGTTCTGATCATTCCCCATTGATTTTCAAATCATCTGCTTCTAAACCTATTGCTGCAAGGTTTATGTTCAAAAATTATTGGATCAACATGGATGGTTTTTGGGATGAGGTCTTCTCCGCTTTCTCTTCTAGATCTCACAGAAGTCCTATGGCATCCTTTGTCCACAGTCTTCATGTTCTTAAAGGGGCGATTAAGAACCGTAATTGGGCTTCCTCTACTTTCCTCTCTAATGCCATTCAAGAGCTTAAATATAAACAGCACCTTTGCCTCTTACAGATCCAAGGCCGTCCTCTGGACTTGGATTTGAACTCTATTTGAGGAGGGATTAATGAGTCTGTGATTCAGCTTCTCAAGCACATCAATGAGACTCTATGGATTACTCAAAGAGCCAAGGTCTCTTGGCTCACAAGGGTGAAATGCATTTGGGTTTCTTTATGCAAAATTAGAGCAGATACAACAGAAATTGTATTAAGGAAATACATACGGAGGAAGGGCACTTTACTTATTTTAATGATATTTCTAAAGCCATTGTTAATCATTTCAAAGATTTATACAATCCTCCTACTTCTCCTCTTATTTTGCCTTTGGATATTCCTTCTGGTATGGTGGTGCCTACTCATTTTCATGGCATGTTGGTTGCTCCTATCACCTTTGATGAGGTTCAAATGGCTGTTTTTGACGGTAATGTGTCTTCCACTCCTGGTCCTGATGGGTTCTCCTATGCCTTTTATAGGAAATCTTGGCACCTCATTGGACCTCAAGTTTTCAATGCTGTAAACCAATTTTTCATCTCGGGTTCTCTTCCTATTGGTGTCAAGGCCTCTGCTATCACTCTCATCCCTAAGTGCTCTCATGCATCTAATATTCATGACTACCGGCCTATTTCTCTTTGCAATGTGCTTTATAAGATTGTGGCCAAAATTATTGCTGAAAGGCTGAAGAAGGTGCTTCCCTTTGTCATTCATGATAGTCAATCTGGTTTTATAGCCAAAAGATGCTCAACGGATAACATTATTCTTGCTGCTGAAATCCTGAGGGATTTCAAGAGCCCGAGCAATTCCTTTTGTGCTAAGTTGGACATTAGGAAAGCTTTTGACACTGTCTCGAGAGAATTTTTGATTGCTAGGTTACTTCAGAAAGGCTTTCCGGAAACTTTTGTCTCTTGATCAAAGGATGCATTCTTTGTTGTTATTTCCCGTTTGCCTTAATGGTTCTCTTGAGGGGTATTTTAAATCTTCTTCAGGCCTACGTCAAGGTTGCCCACTTTCCCCTTTATTATTTTGTGTCGTGATGGATGGTTTATCCAATATTCTGCAACGAGATTTTATAGGGATTACTAGTGCTGACACCTCCATCAATCACCTCATGTATGCTGATGACCTGCTTGTTTTTGGTAGAGCTACTACACTTAATGCTGTGACTCTTAAGAATTGCCTTAATTCTTTTGGGTCCCTCACGGGTCTCCATGTTAATGTTGGCAAAAGCTCCATTCTGTTCTCTACTTATGTTTCTGAGAAGGATCAAATTTGTGAGGCTCTTGGTATTGACCAAATCAGCAATTTTTTCACTTACTTGGGTCTTCCCATATCCCACAAAAGGCTTAAAAATTCTCACTTTCAACCACTTTTGAGCAAACTCTTTGCTCCTACTGAAT